>JAUPFP010000283.1:0-44324 GCA_036925085.1 Brachycybe producta
GACTTCAATTTTAACTTCGATTTTGACTTCAATTTCAACTTCAATTTCAACTTCAATTTCAACATCAATTTCAACTTCAATTTCTATTTCAACTGTAATTTCAACTCCAATTTTAACTTCAATTTCAACTTCAATTTCAACTTCAATTTCAACTTCAAATTCAACTTCAATTTCAACTTCAAACTTAACTTCAACTTCAACTTCATCTTCAAGTTTAACTTAAAATTCAACTTAAACTTCAACTTAACTTCAACTTTAACTTCAACTTCACTTTCAAGTTCAACTTCAAATTCATCTTCAACTTAACTTCAACTTCAACTTCACTTTCAAGTTCAACTTCAAATTCATCTTCAACTTTAACTTCAATTAAACTTAAACTTCAATTTTAACTTCAATTTCAACTTCAATTTCAGTTTCAACTTTCAAATTCAACTTCAATTTCAACTTCAATTTCAACTCAAATTTCAACTTCAATTTCAACTTCAATTTCAACTTCAATTTCAACTTCAATTTCAACTTCAATTTCAACTTCAATTTCAACTTCAATTTCAACTTCAATTTCAATTTCAATTTCAACTTCATTTTCAACTTTAATTTCAACTCCAATTTCAACTTCAATTTCAACTTCAATTTCGACTTCAATTTCAACTTCAATTTCAACTTTAATTTCAACTTCATCTTCAAGTTTAACTTAAAATTCAACTTAAACTTCAACTTTAACCACAACTTAAACATAAACTTCAATTTTAACTTCAATTTCAAATTCAACTTCAACTTCAATTTCAACTTCAATTTCAACTTTAATTCCAACTTCAATTTTGACTTCAATTTCAACATCAACTTCAATTTTAAACTTAATTTCAACTTCAACTTCACTTTCAATTTCAACTTCATTTTCAACTTTAATTTCAACTCCAATTTCAACTTCAATTTCAACTTCAATTTCAACTTCAATTTCAACTTCAATTTCAACTTCAATTTCAACTTTAATTTCAACTTCAATTTCAACTTCAATTTCAAATTCAATTTCAACTTCAAATTCAACTTCAATTTCAACTTCACTTTCAACTTCAATTTCAACTTCAATTTCAACTTCAATTTCAATGTCAATTTCAATGTCCATTTCAACTTCAATTTCAACTTCAATTTTAACTTCAATTTCAACTTCAATCTTAACTTCAATTTCAATTTCACTTTTAACTTCAATTTTGACTTCAATTTTAACTTCGATTTCGACTTCAATTTCAACTTCAACTTCAATTTCAAACTTAACATCAACTTGAACTTTACTTCAACTTCAACTTCAACTTACTTTCAAGTTCAATTTCAACTTCAATTTCAACTTCAATTTCAACTTCAATTTCAATTCCAATTTCAACTTCAATTTCAACTTCAATTTTAACTTCAATTTCAACTTCAAATTCAACTTCAATTTTAACTTCAATTTCAACTTCAAATTCAACTTCAATTTCAACTTCAAACTTAACTTCAACTTCAACTTCACCTTCAAGTTTAACTTAAAATTCAACTTAAACTTAAACTTTAACCACAATTTAAACTTAAACTTCAATTTTAACTTCAATTTCAACTTCAAGTTCAACTTCAATTTCAACTTCAATTCCAACTTTAATTTCAACTTCAATTACAACTTCAATTTCAACATCAACTACAATTTCAAACTTAATTTCAACTTCAACTTCACCTTCAAGTTCAACTTCAAATTTAACTTCAATTTCAACTTCAATTTCAACTTCAATTTCAACTTCAATTTCAACTTCAATTTCAACTTCAATTTCAAATTCAATTTCAACTTCAAATTCAACTTCAATTTCAACTTCACTTTCAACTTCACTTTCAACTTCAATTTCAACTTCAATTTCAATGTCAATTTCAATGTCAATTTCAACTTCAATTTCAACTTCAATTTTAACTTCAATTTCAACTTCAATCTTAACTTCAATTTCAATTTCACTTTTAACTTCAATTTTGACTTCAATTTTAACTTCGATTTTGACTTCAATTTCAACTTCAACTTCAATTTCAAACTTAACATCAACTTGAACTTTACTTCAACTTCAACTTCAACTTACTTTCAAGTTCAATTTCAACTTCAATTTCAACTTCAATTTCAACTTCAATTTCAATTCCAATTTCAACTTCAATTTCAACTTCAATTTCAACATCAACTACAATTTCAAGCTTAATTTCAACTTCAACTTCACCTTCAAGTTCAACTTCAAATTTAACTTCAATTTCAACTTCAATTTCAACTTCAATTTCAACTTCAATTTCAACTTCAATTTCAATTCCAATTTCAACTTCAATTTCAACTTCAATTTTAACTTCAATTTCAACTTCAAATTCAACTTCAATTTTAACTTCAATTTCAACTTCAAATTCAACTTCAATTTCAACTTCAAACTTAACTTCAACTTCAACTTCACCTTCAAGTTTAACTTAAAATTCAACTTAAACTTAAACTTTAACCACAATTTAAACTTAAACTTCAATTTTAACTTCAATTTCAACTTCAAGTTCAACTTCAATTTCAACTTCAATTCCAACTTTAATTTCAACTTCAATTACAACTTCAATTTCAACATCAACTACAATTTCAAACTTAATTTCAACTTCAACTTCACCTTCAAGTTCAACTTCAAATTTAACTTCAATTTCAACTTCAATTTCAACTTCAATTTCAACTTCAATTTCAACTTCAATTTCAACTTCAATTTCAACTTCAATTTCAACTTCAAATTCAACTTCAATTTCAACTTCACTTTCAACTTCACTTTCAACTTCAATTTCAACTTCAATTTCAATGTCAATTTCAATGTCAATTTCAACTTCAATTTCAACTTCAATTTTAACTTCAATTTCAACTTCAATCTTAACTTCAATTTCAATTTCACTTTTAACTTCAATTTTGACTTCAATTTTAACTTCGATTTTGACTTCAATTTCAACTTCAACTTCAATTTCAAACTTAACATCAACTTGAACTTTACTTCAACTTCAACTTCAACTTACTTTCAAGTTCAATTTCAACTTCAATTTCAACTTCAATTTCAACTTCAATTTCAATTCCAATTTCAACTTCAATTTCAACTTCAATTTCAACATCAACTACAATTTCAAACTTAATTTCAACTTCAACTTCACCTTCAAGTTCAACTTCAAATTTAACTTCAATTTCAACTTCAATTTCAACTTCAATTTCAATTCCAATTTCAACTTCAATTTCAACTTCAATTTTAACTTCAATTTCAACTTCAAATTCAACTTCAATTTTAACTTCAATTTCAACTTCAAATTCAACTTCAATTTCAACTTCAAACTTAACTTCAACTTCAACTTCACCTTCAAGTTTAACTTAAAATTCAACTTAAACTTAAACTTTAACCACAATTTAAACTTAAACTTCAATTTTAACTTCAATTTCAACTTCAAGTTCAACTTCAATTTCAACTTCAATTCCAACTTTAATTTCAACTTCAATTACAACTTCAATTTCAACATCAACTACAATTTCAAACTTAATTTCAACTTCAACTTCACCTTCAAGTTCAACTTCAAATTTAACTTCAATTTCAACTTCAATTTCAACTTCAATTTCAACTTCAATTTCAACTTCAATTTCAACTTCAATTTCAACTTCAATTTCAACTTTAATTTCAACTTCAATTTCAACTTCAATTATAACTTCAATTTCAACTTCAATTTCAACTACAATTTCAACTTTAATTTCAACTTCAATTTCAACTTCAATTTCAAATTCAATTTCAACTTCAAATTCAACTTCAATTTCAACTTCACTTTCAACTTCACTTTCAACTTCAATTTCAACTTCAATTTCAATGTCAATTTCAATGTCAATTTCAACTTCAATTTCAACTTCAATTTTAACTTCAATTTCAACTTCAATCTTAACTTCAATTTCAATTTCACTTTTAACTTGAATTTTGACTTCAATTTTAACTTCGATTTTGACTTCAATTTCAACTTCAATTTCAACTTCAATTTCAACTTCAATTTCAATTTCAACTGTAATTTCAACTCCAATTTTAACTTCAATTTCAACTTCAATTTCAACTTCAATTTCAACTTCAAATTCAACTTCAATTTCAACTTCAAACTTAACTTCAACTTCAACTTCATCTTCAAGTTTAACTTAAAATTCAACTTAAACTTCAACTTAACTTCAACTTTAACTTCAACTTCACTTTCAAGTTCAACTTCAAATTCATCTTCAACTTAACTTCAACTTCAACTTCACTTTCAAGTTCAACTTCAAATTCATCTTCAACTTTAACTTCAATTAAACTTAAACTTCAATTTTAACTTCAATTTCAACTTCAATTTCAGTTTCAACTTTCAAATTCAACTTCAATTTCAACTTCAATTTCAACTCAAATTTCAACTTCAATTTCAACTTCAATTTCAACTTCAATTTCAACTTCAATTTCAACTTCAATTTCAACTTCAATTTCAACTTCAATTTCAATTTCAACTGTAATTTCAACTCCAATTTTAACTTCAATTTCAACTTCAATTTCAACTTCAATTTCAACTTCAAATTGAACTTCAATTTCAACTTCAAACTTAACTTCAACTTCAACTTCATCTTCAAGTTTAACTTAAAATTCAACTTAAACTTCAACTTTAACCACAACTTAAACATAAACTTCAATTTTAACTTCAATTTCAAATTCAACTTCAACTTCAATTTCAACTTCAATTTCAACTTTAATTCCAACTTCAATTTCAACTTCAATTTCAACATCAACTTCAATTTCAAACTTAATTTCAACTTCAACTTCACTTTCAATTTCAACTTCATTTTCAACTTTAATTTCAACTCCAATTTCAACATCAATTTCAACTTCAATTTCAACTTCAATTTCAACTTCAATTTCAACTTCAATTTCAACTTTAATTTCAACTTCAATTTCAACTTCAATTTCAAATTCAATTTCAACTTCAAATTCAACTTCAATTTCAACTTCACTTTCAACTTGACTTTCAACTTCAATTTCAACTTCAATTTCAATGTCAATTTCAATGTCCATTTCAACTTCAATTTCAACTTCAATTTTAACTTCAATTTCAACTTCAATCTTAACTTCAATTTCAATTTCACTTTTAACTTCAATTTTGACTTCAATTTTAACTTCGATTTTGACTTCAATTTCAACTTCAACTTCAATTTCAAACTTAACATCAACTTGAACTTTACTTCAACTTCAACTTCAACTTACTTTCAAGTTCAATTTCAACTTCAATTTCAACTTCAATTTCAACTTCATTTTCAATTCCAATTTCAACTTCAATTTCAACTTCAATTTTAACTTCAATTTCAACTTCAAATTCAACTTCAATTTTAACTTCAATTTCAACTTCAAATTCAACTTCAATTTCAACTTCAAACTTAACTTCAACTTCAACTTCACCTTCAAGTTTAACTTAAAATTCAACTTAAACTTAAACTTTAACCACAATTTAAACTTAAACTTCAATTTTAACTTCAATTTCAACTTCAAGTTCAACTTCAATTTCAACTTCAATTCCAACTTTAATTTCAACTTCAATTACAACTTCAATTTCAACATCAACTACAATTTCAAACTTAATTTCAACTTCAACTTCAAATTCAAGTTCAACTTCAAATTTAACTTCAATTTCAACTTCAATTTCAACTTCAATTTCAACTTCAATTTCAACTTCAATTTCAACTTCAATTTCAACTTCAATTTCAACTTTAATTTCAACTTCAATTTCAACTTCAATTTTAACTTCAATTTCAACTTCAATTTCAACTTCAATTTCAACTTTAATTTCAACTTCAATTTCAACTTCAATTTCAAATTCAATTTCAACTTCAAATTCAACTTCAATTTCAACTTCACTTTCAACTTCACTTTCAACTTCAATTTCAACTTCAATTTCAATGTCAATTTCAATGTCAATTTCAACTTCAATTTCAACTTCAATTTTAACTTCAATTTCAACTTCAATCTTAACTTCAATTTCAATTTCACTTTTAACTTCAATTTTGACTTCAATTTTAACTTCGATTTTGACTTCAATTTCAAACTTAACATCAACTTGAACTTTACTTCAACTTCAACTTCAACTTACTTTCAAGTTCAATTTCAACTTCAATTTCAACTTCAATTTCAACTTCAATTTCAACTTCAATTGCAATTCCAATTTCAACTTCAATTTCAACTTCAATTTCAACATCAACTACAATTTCAAACTTAATTTCAACTTTAACTTCACCTTCAAGTTCAACTTCAAATTTAACTTCAATTTCAACTTCAATTTCAACTTCAATTTCAACTTCAATTTCAACTTCAATTTCAACTTCAATTTCAACTTTAATTTCAACTTCAATTTCAACTTCAATTTTAACTTCAATTTCAACTTCAATTTCAACTTCAATTTCAACTTTAATTTCAACTTCAATTTCAACTTCGATTTCAAATTCAATTTCAACTTCAAATTCAACTTCAATTTCAACTTCACTTTCAACTTCACTTTCAACTTTACTTTCAACTTCAATTTCAACTTCAATTTCAATGTTAATTTCAATGTCAATTTCAACTTCAATTTCAACTTCAATTTTAACTTCAATTTCAACTTCAATCTTAACTTCAATTTCAATTTCACTTTTAACTTCAATTTTGACTTCAATTTTAACTTCGATTTTGACTTCAATTTCAACTTCAACTTCAATTTCAAACTTAACATCAACTTGAACTTTACTTCAACTTCAACTTCAACTTACTTTCAAGTTCAATTTTAACTTCAATTTCAACTTCAATTTCAACTTCAATTTCAATTCCAATTTCAACTTCAATATCAACTTCAATTTCAACATCAACTACAATTTCAAACTTAATTTCAACTTCAACTTCACCTTCAAGTTCAACTTCAAATTTAACTTCAATTTCAACTTCAATTTCAACTTCAATTTCAACTTCAATTTCAACTTCAATTTCAACTTCAATTTTAACTTCAATTTCAACTTTAATTTCAACTTCAATTTCAACTTCAGTTTTAACTTCAATTTTAACTTCAATTTCAACTTCAATTTCAACTTTAATTTCAACTTCAATTTCAACTTCGATTTCAAATTCAATTTCAACTTCAAATTCAACTTCAATTTCAACTTCACTTTCAACTTCACTTTCAACTTCAATTTCAACTTCAATTTCAATGTCAATTTCAATGTCAATTTCAACTTCAATTTCAACTTCAATTTTAACTTCAATTTCAACTTCAATCTTAACTTCAATTTCAATTTCACTTTTAACTTCAATTTTGACTTCAATTTTAACTTCAATTTCAACTTCACTTTCAACTTCACTTTCAACTTCAATTTCAACTTCAATTTCAATGTCAATTTCAATGTCAATTTCAACTTCAATTTCAACTTCACTTTCAACTTCAATTTCAACTTCAATTTCAATGTCAATTTCAATGTCAATTTCAACTTCAATTTCAACTTCAATTTCAACTTCAATTTCAACTTCAATTTTAACTTCAATTTCAACTTCAATCTTAACTTCAATTTCAATTTCACTTTTAACTTCAATTTTGACTTCAATTTTAACTTCGATTTTGACTTCAATTTCAACTTCAACTTCAATTTCAAACTTAACATCAACTTGAACTTTACTTCAACTTCAACTTCAACTTACTTTCAAGTTCAATTTCAACTTCAATTTCAACTTCAATTTCAATGTCAATTTCAATGTCAATTTCAACTTCAATTTCAACTTCAATTTTAACTTCAATTTCAACTTCAATCTTAACTTCAATTTCAATTTCACTTTTAACTTCAATTTTGACTTCAATTTTAACTTCGATTTTGACTTCAATTTCAACTTCAACTTCAATTTCAAACTTAACATCAACTTGAACTTTACTTCAACTTCAACTTCAACTTACTTTCAAGTTCAATTTTAACTTCAATTTCAACTTCAATTTCAACTTCAATTTCAATTCCAATTTCAACTTCAATTTCAACTTCAATTTCAACATCAACTACAATTTCAAACTTAATTTCAACTTCAACTTCACCTTCAAGTTCAACTTCAAATTTAACTTCAATTTCAACTTCAATTTCAACTTCAATTTCAACTTCAATTTCAACTTCAATTTCAACTTCAATTTCAACTTTAATTTCAACTTCAATTTCAACTTCAATTTTAACTTCAATTTTAACTTCAATTTCAACTTCAATTTCAACTTTAATTTCAACTTCAATTTCAACTTCGATTTCAAATTCAATTTCAACTTCAAATTCAACTTCAATTTCAACTTCACTTTCAACTTCACTTTCAACTTCAATTTCAACTTCAATTTCAATGTCAATTTCAATGTCAATTTCAACTTCAATTTCAACTTCAATTTTAACTTCAATTTCAACTTCAATCTTAACTTCAATTTCAATTTCACTTTTAACTTCAATTTTGACTTCAATTTTAACTTCGATTTTGACTTCAATTTCAACTTCAACTTCAATTTCAAACTTAACATCAACTTGAACTTTACTTCAACTTCAACTTCAACTTACTTTCAAGTTCAACTTCAAATTCATCTTCAACTTAACTTCAAATTCAACTTCAACTTTACTTTCAAGTTCAACTTCAAATTCATCTTCAATTTCAACTTTAATTTCAACTTCAATTTCAACTTCGATTTCAAATTCAATTTCAACTTCAAATTCAACTTCAATTTCAACTTCACTTTCAACTTCACTTTCAACTTCAATTTCAACTTCAATTTCAATGTCAATTTCAATGTCAATTTCAACTTCAATTTCAACTTCAATTTCAACTTCAATTTCAACTTCAATTTTAACTTCAAGTTCAACTTCAATTTCAACTTCAATTTCAACTTCAATTTTAATTTCAAATTCAACTTAAACTTCAATTTCAAACTTAACTTCAACTTCAACTTAACTTCAACTTTAACTTCAACTTCACTTTCAAGTTCAACTTCAAATTCATCTTCAACTTAACTTCAAATTCAACTTCAACTTTACTTTCAAGTTCAACTTCAAATTCATCTTCAACTTTAACTTCAATTAAACTTAAACTTCAATTTTAACTTCAATTTCAACTTCAATTTCAGTTTCAACTTTCAAATTCAACTTCAATTTCAACTTCAATTTCAACTCCAATTTCAACTTCAATTTCAACTTCAATTTCAACTTCAATTTCAACTTCAATTTCAACTTCAATTTCAACTTCAATTTCAACTTTAATTTCAACTTCAATTTCAATTTCAACTGTAATTTCAACTCCAATTTTAACTTCAATTTCAACTTCAATTTCAACTTCAATTTCAACTTCAAATTCAACTTCAATTTCAACTTCAAACTTAACTTCAACTTTAACTTCAACTTCACTTTCAAGTTCAACTTCAATTTCAACTTCAAATTCAACTTCAATTTCAACTTCAAACTTAACTTCAACTTCAACTTCATCTTCAACTTCAATTTCAACATCAACTTCAATTTCAAACTTAATTTCAACTTCAACTTCACCTTCAATTTCAACTTCAATTTCAACTTCAATTTCAACTTCAAGTTCAACTTCAATTTCAACTTCAATTTCAACTTCAATTTTAATTTCAAATTCAACTTAAACTTCAATTTCAAACTTAACTTCAACTTCAACTTAACTTCAACTTTAACTTCAACTTCACTTTCAAGTTCAATCTCAAATTCATCTTCAACTTAACTTCAACTTCAACTTCAACTTCACTTTCAAGTTCAACTTCAAATTCATCTTCAACTTTAACTTCAATTAAACTTAAACTTCAATTTTAACTTCAATTTCAACTTCAATTTCAGTTTCAACTTTCAAATTCAACTTCAGTTTCAACTTCAATTTCAACTCCAATTTCAACTTCAATTTCAACTTCAATTTCAACTTCAATTTCAACTTCAATTTCAATTCCAATTTCAACTTCAATTTCAACTTCAATTTCAACATCAACTACAATTTCAAACTTAATTTCAACTTTAACTTCACCTTCAAGTTCAACTTCAAATTTAACTTCAATTTCAACTTCAATTTCAACTTCAATTTCAACTTCAATTTCAACTTCAATTTCAACTTCAATTTCAACTTCAATTTCAACTTTAATTTCAACTTCAATTCAACTTCAATTTTAACTTCAATTTTAACTTCAATTTCAACTTCAATTTCAATGTCAATTTCAATGTCCATTTCAACTTCAATTTCAACTTCAATTTTAACTTCAATTTCAACTTCAATCTTAACTTCAATTTCAATTTCACTTTTAACTTCAATTTTGACTTCAATTTTAACTTCGATTTCGACTTCAATTTCAACTTCAACTTCAATTTCAAACTTAACATCAACTTGAACTTTACTTCAACTTCAACTTCAACTTACTTTCAAGTTCAATTTCAACTTCAATTTCAACTTCAATTTCAACTTCATTTTCAATTCCAATTTCAACTTCAATTTCAACTTCAATTTTAACTTCAATTTCAACTTCAAATTCAACTTCAATTTTAACTTCAATTTCAACTTCAAATTCAACTTCAATTTCAACTTCAAACTTAACTTCAACTTCAACTTCACCTTCAAGTTTAACTTAAAATTCAACTTAAACTTAAACTTTAACCACAATTTAAACTTAAACTTCAATTTTAACTTCAATTTCAACTTCAAGTTCAACTTCAATTTCAACTGCAATTCCAACTTTAATTTCAACTTCAATTACAACTTCAATTTCAACATCAACTACAATTTCAAACTTAATTTCAACTTCAACTTCACCTTCAAGTTCAACTTCAAATTTAACTTCAATTTCAACTTCAATTTCAACTTCAATTTCAACTTCAATTTCAACTTCAATTTCAACTTCAATTTCAACTTCAATTTCAACTTTAATTTCAACTTCAATTTCAACTTCAATTTTAACTTCAATTTCAACTTCAATTTCAACTTCAATTTCAACTTTAATTTCAACTTCAATTTCAACTTCAATTTCAAATTCAATTTCAACTTCAAATTCAACTTCAATTTCAACTTCACTTTCAACTTCACTTTCAACTTCACTTTCAACTTCAATTTCAACTTCAATTTCAATGTCAATTTCAATGTCAATTTCAACTTCAATTTCAACTTCAATTTTAACTTCAATTTCAACTTCAATCTTAACTTCAATTTCAATTTCACTTTTAACTTCAATTTTGACTTCAATTTTAACTTCGATTTTGACTTCAATTTCAAACTTAACATCAACTTGAACTTTACTTCAACTTCAACTTCAACTTACTTTCAAGTTCAATTTCAACTTCAATTTCAACTTCAATTTCAACTTCAATTTCAACTTCAATTGCAATTCCAATTTCAACTTCAATTTCAACTTCAATTTCAACATCAACTACAATTTCAAACTTAATTTCAACTTTAACTTCACCTTCAAGTTCAACTTCAAATTTAACTTCAATTTCAACTTCAATTTCAACTTCAATTTCAACTTCAATTTCAACTTCAATTTCAACTTCAATTTCAACTTTAATTTCAACTTCAATTTCAACTTCAATTTTAACTTCAATTTCAACTTCAATTTCAACTTCAATTTCAACTTTAATTTCAACTTCAATTTCAACTTCGATTTCAAATTCAATTTCAACTTCAAATTCAACTTCAATTTCAACTTCACTTTCAACTTCACTTTCAACTTTACTTTCAACTTCAATTTCAACTTCAATTTCAATGTCAATTTCAATGTCAATTTCAACTTCAATTTTAACTTCAATTTCAACTTCAAATTTAACTTCAATTTCAACTTCAATTTCAACTTCAATTTCAACTTCAATTTCAACTTCAATTTCAACTTCAATTTCAACTTTAATTTCAACTTCAATTTCAACTTCAATTTTAACTTCAATTTCAACTTCAATTTCAACTTCAATTTCAACTTTAATTTCAACTTCAATTTCAACTTCGATTTCAAATTCAATTTCAACTTCAAATTCAACTTCAATTTCAACTTCACTTTCAACTTCACTTTCAACTTTACTTTCAACTTCAATTTCAACTTCAATTTCAATGTCAATTTCAATGTCAATTTCAACTTCAAATTCAACTTCAATTTCAACTTCACTTTCAACTTCACTTTCAACTTCAATTTCAACTTCAATTTCAATGTCAATTTCAATGTCAATTTCAACTTCAATTTCAACTTCAATTTTAACTTCAATTTCAACTTCAATCTTAACTTCAATTTCAATTTCACTTTTAACTTCAATTTTGACTTCAATTTTAACTTCGATTTTGACTTCAATTTCAACTTCAACTTCAATTTCAAACTTAACATCAACTTGAACTTTACTTCAACTTCAACTTCAACTTACTTTCAAGTTCAATTTCAACTTCAATTTCAACTTCAATTTCAACTTCAATTTCAATTCCAATTTCAACTTCAATTTCAACTTCAATTTTAACTTCAATTTCAACTTCAAATTCAACTTCAATTTTAAATTCAATTTTAACTTCAATTTCAACTTCAATTTCAACTTCAATTTTAACTTCAATTTCAACTTCAATTTCAACTTCAATTTCAACTTCAATTTCAACTTCAATTTCAACTTCAATTTCAACTTCAATTTTAACTTCAATATCAACTTCAATTTCAACTTCAATTTCAACTTCAATTTCAACTTCAATTTCAACTTCAATTTCAACTTCAATTTCAACTTCAATTTCAACTTCAATTTCAACTTTAATTCCAACTTCAATTTCAACTTCAATTTTAACTTCAATTTCAACTTCAATTTCAACTTCAATTTCAACTTCAATTTCAACTTCAATTTCAACTTCAATTTCAACTTCAATTTTAACTTCAAGTTCAACTTCAATTTCAACTTCAATTTCAACTTCAATTTTAATTTCAAATTCAACTTAAACTTCAATTTCAAACTTAACTTCAACTTCAACTTAACTTCAACTTTAACTTCAACTTCACTTTCAAGTTCAACTTCAAATTCATCTTCAATTTAACTTCAAATTCAACTTCAACTTTACTTTCAAGTTCAACTTCAAATTCATCTTCAACTTTAACTTCAATTAAACTTAAACTTCAATTTTAACTTCAATTTCAACTTCAATTTCAGTTTCAACTTTCAAATTCAACTTCAATTTCAACTTCAATTTCAACTCCAATTTCAACTTCAATTTCAACTTCAATTTCAACTTCAATTTCAACTTCAATTTCAACTTCAATTTCAACTTCAATTTCAACTTTAATTTCAACTTCAATTTCAATTTCAACTGTAATTTCAACTCCAATTTTAACTTCAATTTCAACTTCAATTTCAACTTCAATTTCAACTTCAAATTCAACTTCAATTTCAACTTCAAACTTAACTTCAACTTTAACTTCAACTTCACTTTCAAGTTCAACTTCAATTTCAACTTCAAATTCAACTTCAATTTCAACTTCAAACTTAACTTCAACTTCAACTTCATCTTCAACTTCAATTTCAACATCAACTTCAATTTCAAACTTAATTTCAACTTCAACTTCACCTTCAATTTCAACTTCAATTTCAACTTCAATTTCAACTTCAAGTTCAACTTCAATTTCAACTTCAATTTCAACTTCAATTTTAATTTCAAATTCAACTTAAACTTCAATTTCAAACTTAACTTCAACTTCAACTTAACTTCAACTTTAACTTCAACTTCACTTTCAAGTTCAATCTCAAATTCATCTTCAACTTAACTTCAACTTCAACTTCAACTTCACTTTCAAGTTCAACTTCAAATTCATCTTCAACTTTAACTTCAATTAAACTTAAACTTCAATTTTAACTTCAATTTCAACTTCAATTTCAGTTTCAACTTTCAAATTCAACTTCAGTTTCAACTTCAATTTCAACTCCAATTTCAACTTCAATTTCAACTTCAATTTCAACTTCAATTTCAACTTCAATTTCAATTCCAATTTCAACTTCAATTTCAACTTCAATTTCAACATCAACTACAATTTCAAACTTAATTTCAACTTTAACTTCACCTTCAAGTTCAACTTCAAATTTAACTTCAATTTCAACTTCAATTTCAACTTCAATTTCAACTTCAATTTCAACTTCAATTTCAACTTCAATTTCAACTTCAATTTCAACTTTAATTTCAACTTCAATTTCAACTTCAATTTTAACTTCAATTTTAACTTCAATTTCAACTTCAATTTCAACTTCAATTTCAACTTTAATTTCAACTTCAATTTCAACTTCGATTTCAAATTCAATTTCAACTTCAAATTCAACTTCAATTTCAACTTCACTTTCAACTTCACTTTCAACTTCAATTTCAACTTCAATTTCAATGTCAATTTCAATGTCAATTTCAACTTCAATCTTAACTTCAATTTCAATTTCACTTTTAACTTCAATTTTGACTTCAATTTTAACTTCGATTTTGACTTCAATTTCAACTTCAACTTCAATTTCAAACTTAACATCAACTTGAACTTTACTTCAACTTCAACTTCAACTTACTTTCAAGTTCAATTTCAACTTCAATTTCAACTTCAATTTCAATGTCAATTTCAATGTCAATTTCAACTTCAATTTCAACTTCAATTTTAACTTCAATTTCAACTTCAATCTTAACTTCAATTTCAATTTCACTTTTAACTTCAATTTTGACTTCAATTTTAACTTCGATTTTGACTTCAATTTCAACTTCAACTTCAATTTCAAACTTAACATCAACTTGAACTTTACTTCAACTTCAACTTCAACTTACTTTCAAGTTCAATTTTAACTTCAATTTCAACTTCAATTTCAACTTCAATTTCAATTCCAATTTCAACTTCAATTTCAACTTCAATTTCAACATCAACTACAATTTCAAACTTAATTTCAACTTCAACTTCACCTTCAAGTTCAACTTCAAATTTAACTTCAATTTCAACTTCAATTTCAACTTCAATTTCAACTTCAATTTCAACTTCAATTTCAACTTCAATTTCAACTTCAATTTCAACTTTAATTTCAACTTCAATTTCAACTTCAATTTTAACTTCAATTTTAACTTCAATTTCAACTTCAATTTCAACTTTAATTTCAACTTCAATTTCAACTTCGATTTCAAATTCAATTTCAACTTCAAATTCAACTTCAATTTCAACTTCACTTTCAACTTCACTTTCAACTTCAATTTCAACTTCAATTTCAATGTCAATTTCAATGTCAATTTCAACTTCAATTTCAACTTCAATTTTAACTTCAATTTCAACTTCAATCTTAACTTCAATTTCAATTTCACTTTTAACTTCAATTTTGACTTCAATTTTAACTTCGATTTTGACTTCAATTTCAACTTCAACTTCAATTTCAAACTTAACATCAACTTGAACTTTACTTCAACTTCAACTTCAACTTACTTTCAAGTTCAATTTCAACTTCAATTTCAACTTCAATTTCAACTTCAATTTCAATTCCAATTTCAACTTCAATTTCAACTTCAATTTTAACTTCAATTTCAACTTCAAATTCAACTTCAATTTTAAATTCAATTTTAACTTCAATTTCAACTTCAATTTCAACTTCAATTTTAACTTCAATTTCAACTTCAATTTCAACTTCAATTTCAACTTCAATTTCAACTTCAATTTCAACTTCAATTTCAACTTCAATTTCAACTTCAATTTTAACTTCAATATCAACTTCAATTTCAACTTCAATTTCAACTTCAATTTCAACTTCAATTTCAACTTCAATTTCAACTTCAATTTCAACTTCAATTTCAACTTCAATTTCAACTTCAATTTCAACTTTAATTCCAACTTCAATTTCAACTTCAATTTTAACTTCAATTTCAACTTCAATTTCAACTTCAATTTCAACTTCAATTTCAACTTCAATTTCAACTTCAATTTTAACTTCAAGTTCAACTTCAATTTCAACTTCAATTTCAACTTCAATTTTAATTTCAAATTCAACTTAAACTTCAATTTCAAACTTAACTTCAACTTCAACTTAACTTCAACTTTAACTTCAACTTCACTTTCAAGTTCAACTTCAAATTCATCTTCAATTTAACTTCAAATTCAACTTCAACTTTACTTTCAAGTTCAACTTCAAATTCATCTTCAACTTTAACTTCAATTAAACTTAAACTTCAATTTTAACTTCAATTTCAACTTCAATTTCAGTTTCAACTTTCAAATTCAACTTCAATTTCAACTTCAATTTCAACTCCAATTTCAACTTCAATTTCAACTTCAATTTCAACTTCAATTTCAACTTCAATTTCAACTTCAATTTCAACTTCAATTTCAACTTTAATTTCAACTTCAATTTCAATTTCAACTGTAATTTCAACTCCAATTTTAACTTCAATTTCAACTTCAATTTCAACTTCAATTTCAACTTCAAATTCAACTTCAATTTCAACTTCAAACTTAACTTCAACTTTAACTTCAACTTCACTTTCAAGTTCAACTTCAATTTCAACTTCAAATTCAACTTCAATTTCAACTTCAAACTTAACTTCAACTTCAACTTCATCTTCAACTTCAATTTCAACATCAACTTCAATTTCAAACTTAATTTCAACTTCAACTTCACCTTCAATTTCAACTTCAATTTCAACTTCAATTTCAACTTCAAGTTCAACTTCAATTTCAACTTCAATTTCAACTTCAATTTTAATTTCAAATTCAACTTAAACTTCAATTTCAAACTTAACTTCAACTTCAACTTAACTTCAACTTTAACTTCAACTTCACTTTCAAGTTCAATCTCAAATTCATCTTCAACTTAACTTCAACTTCAACTTCAACTTCACTTTCAAGTTCAACTTCAAATTCATCTTCAACTTTAACTTCAATTAAACTTAAACTTCAATTTTAACTTCAATTTCAACTTCAATTTCAGTTTCAACTTTCAATTAAACTTAAACTTCAATTTTAACTTCAATTTCAACTTCAATTTCAGTTTCAACTTTCAAATTCAACTTCAGTTTCAACTTCAATTTCAACTCCAATTTCAACTTCAATTTCAACTTCAATTTCAACTTCAATTTCAACTTCAATTTCAATTCCAATTTCAACTTCAATTTCAACTTCAATTTCAACATCAACTACAATTTCAAACTTAATTTCAACTTTAACTTCACCTTCAAGTTCAACTTCAAATTTAACTTCAATTTCAACTTCAATTTCAACTTCAATTTCAACTTCAATTTCAACTTCAATTTCAACTTCAATTTCAACTTCAATTTCAACTTTAATTTCAACTTCAATTTCAACTTCAATTTTAACTTCAATTTTAACTTCAATTTCAACTTCAATTTCAACTTCAATTTCAACTTTAATTTCAACTTCAATTTCAACTTCGATTTCAAATTCAATTTCAACTTCAAATTCAACTTCAATTTCAACTTCACTTTCAACTTCACTTTCAACTTCAATTTCAACTTCAATTTTAATGTCAATTTCAATGTCAATTTCAACTTCAATTTCAACTTCAATTTTAACTTCAATTTCAACTTCAATCTTAACTTCAATTTCAATTTCACTTTTAACTTCAATTTTGACTTCAATTTTAACTTCGATTTTGACTTCAATTTCAACTTCAACTTCAATTTCAAACTTAACATCAACTTGAACTTTACTTCAACTTCAACTTCAACTTACTTTCAAGTTCAATTTTAACTTCAATTTCAACTTCAATTTCAACTTCAATTTCAATTCCAATTTCAACTTCAATTTCAACTTCAATTTCAACGTCAACTACAATTTCAAACTTAATTTCAACTTCAACTTCACCTTCAAGTTCAACTTCAAATTTAACTTCAATTTCAACTTCAATTTCAACTTCAATTTCAACTTCAATTTCAACTTCAATTTCAACTTCAATTTCAACTTCAATTTCAACTTCAATTTCAACTTCAATTTCAACTTCAATTTCAACTTTAATTTCAACTTCAATTTCAACTTCAATTTTAACTTCAATTTCAACTTCAATTTCAACTTCAATTTCAACTTTAATTTCAACTTTAATTTCAACTTCGATTTCAAATTAAATTTCAACTTCAAATTCAACTTCAATTTCAACTTCACTTTCAACTTCACTTTCAACTTCAATTTCAACTTCAATTTCAATGTCAATTTCAATGTCAATTTCAACTTCAATTTCAACTTCAATTTTAACTTCAATTTCAACTTCAATCTTAACTTCAATTTCAATTTCACTTTTAACTTCAATTTTGACTTCAATTTTAACTTCGATTTTGACTTCAATTTCAACTTCAACTTCAATTTCAAACTTAACATCAACTTGAACTTTACTTCAACTTCAACTTCAACTTACTTTCAAGTTCAATTTCAACTTCAATTTCAACTTCAATTTCAACTTCAATTTCAATTCCAATTTCAACTTCAATTTCAACTTCAATTTTAACTTCAATTTCAACTTCAAATTCAACTTCAATTTTAACTTCAATTTTAACTTCAATTTCAACTTCAATTTCAACTTCAATTTTAACTTCAATTTCAACTTCAATTTCAACTTCAATTTCAACTTCAATTTCAACTTCAATTTCAACTTCAATTTCAACTTCAATTTCAACTTCAATTTCAACTTCAATTTCAACTTCAATTTCAACTTCATTTTCAACTTCAATTTCAACTTTAATTCCAACTTCAATTTCAACTTCAATTTTAACTTCAATTTCAACTTCAATTTCAACTTCAATTTCAACTTCAATTTCAACTTCAATTTCAACTTCAATTTCAACTTCAATTTTAACTTCAAGTTCAAGTTCAATTTCAACTTCAATTTCAACTTCAATTTTAATTTCAAATTCAACTTAAACTTCAATTTCAAACTTAACTTCAACTTCAACTTAACTTCAACTTTAACTTCAACTTCACTTTCAAGTTCAACTTCAAATTCATCTTCAACTTAACTTCAAATTCAACTTCAACTTTACTTTCAAGTTCAACTTCAAATTCATCTTCAACTTTAACTTCAATTAAACTTAAACTTCAATTTTAACTTCAATTTCAACTTCAATTTCAGTTTCAACTTTCAAATTCAACTTCAATTTCAACTTCAATTTCAACTCCAATTTCAACTTCAATTTCAACTTCAATTTCAACTTCAATTTCAACTTCAATTTCAACTTCAATTTCAACTTTAATTTCAACTTCAATTTCAATTTCAACTGTAATTTCAACTCCAATTTTAACTTCAATTTCAACTTCAATTTCAACTTCAATTTCAACTTCAAATTCAACTTCAATTTCAACTTCAAACTTAACTTCAACTTCAACTTCATCTTCAAGTTTAACTTAAAATTCAACTTAAACTTCAACTTAACTTCAACTTTAACTGCAACTTCACTTTCAAGTTCAACTTCAATTTCAACTTCAAATTCAACTTCAATTTCAACTTCAAACTTAACTTCAACTTCAACTTCATCTTCAACTTCAATTTCAACATCAACTTCAATTTCAAACTTAATTTTAACTTCAACTTCACCTTCAATTTCAACTTCAATTTCAACTTCAATTTCAACTTCAAGTTCAACTTCAATTTCAACTTCAATTTCAACTTCAATTTTAATTTCAAATTCAACTTAAACTTCAATTTCAAACTTAACTTCAACTTCAACTTAACTTCAACTTTAACTTCAACTTCACTTTCAAGTTCAATCTCAAATTCATCTTCAACTTAACTTCAACTTCAACTTCAACTTCACTTTCAAGTTCAACTTCAAATTCATCTTCAACTTTAACTTCAATTAAACTTAAACTTCAATTTTAACTTCAATTTCAACTTCAATTTCAGTTTGAACTTTCAAATTCAACTTCAGTTTCAACTTCAATTTCAACTCCAATTTCAACTTCAATTTCAACTTCAATTTCAACTTCAATTTCAACTTCAATTTCAATTCCAATTTCAACTTCAATTTCAACTTCAATTTCAACATCAACTACAATTTCAAACTTAATTTCAACTTTAACTTCACCTTCAAGTTCAACTTCAAATTTAACTTCAATTTCAACTTCAATTTCAACTTCAATTTCAACTTCAATTTCAACTTCAATTTCAACTTCAATTTCAATTCCAATTTCAACTTCAATTTCAACTTCAATTTTAACTTCAATTTCAACTTCAAATTCAACTTCAATTTTAACTTCAATTTTAACTTCAATTTCAACTTCAATTTCAACTTCAATTTTAACTTCAATTTCAACTTCAATTTCAACTTCAATTTCAACTTCAATTTCAACTTCAATTTCAACTTCAATTTCAACTTCAATTTCAACTTCAATTTCAACTTCAATTTCAACTTCAATTTCAACTTCATTTTCAACTTCAATTTCAACTTTAATTCCAACTTCAATTTCAACTTCAATTTTAACTTCAATTTCAACTTCAATTTCAACTTCAATTTCAACTTCAATTTCAACTTCAATTTCAACTTCAATTTCAACTTCAATTTTAACTTCAAGTTCAAGTTCAATTTCAACTTCAATTTCAACTTCAATTTTAATTTCAAATTCAACTTAAACTTCAATTTCAAACTTAACTTCAACTTCAACTTAACTTCAACTTTAACTTCAACTTCACTTTCAAGTTCAACTTCAAATTCATCTTCAACTTAACTTCAAATTCAACTTCAACTTTACTTTCAAGTTCAACTTCAAATTCATCTTCAACTTTAACTTCAATTAAACTTAAACTTCAATTTTAACTTCAATTTCAACTTCAATTTCAGTTTCAACTTTCAAATTCAACTTCAATTTCAACTTCAATTTCAACTCCAATTTCAACTTCAATTTCAACTTCAATTTCAACTTCAATTTCAACTTCAATTTCAACTTCAATTTCAACTTTAATTTCAACTTCAATTTCAATTTCAACTGTAATTTCAACTCCAATTTTAACTTCAATTTCAACTTCAATTTCAACTTCAATTTCAACTTCAAATTCAACTTCAATTTCAACTTCAAACTTAACTTCAACTTCAACTTCATCTTCAAGTTTAACTTAAAATTCAACTTAAACTTCAACTTAACTTCAACTTTAACTGCAACTTCACTTTCAAGTTCAACTTCAATTTCAACTTCAAATTCAACTTCAATTTCAACTTCAAACTTAACTTCAACTTCAACTTCATCTTCAACTTCAATTTCAACATCAACTTCAATTTCAAACTTAATTTTAACTTCAACTTCACCTTCAATTTCAACTTCAATTTCAACTTCAATTTCAACTTCAAGTTCAACTTCAATTTCAACTTCAATTTCAACTTCAATTTTAATTTCAAATTCAACTTAAACTTCAATTTCAAACTTAACTTCAACTTCAACTTAACTTCAACTTTAACTTCAACTTCACTTTCAAGTTCAATCTCAAATTCATCTTCAACTTAACTTCAACTTCAACTTCAACTTCACTTTCAAGTTCAACTTCAAATTCATCTTCAACTTTAACTTCAATTAAACTTAAACTTCAATTTTAACTTCAATTTCAACTTCAATTTCAGTTTGAACTTTCAAATTCAACTTCAGTTTCAACTTCAATTTCAACTCCAATTTCAACTTCAATTTCAACTTCAATTTCAACTTCAATTTCAACTTCAATTTCAATTCCAATTTCAACTTCAATTTCAACTTCAATTTCAACATCAACTACAATTTCAAACTTAATTTCAACTTTAACTTCACCTTCAAGTTCAACTTCAAATTTAACTTCAATTTCAACTTCAATTTCAACTTCAATTTCAACTTCAATTTCAACTTCAATTTCAACTTCAATTTCAACTTCAATTTCAACTTCAATTTCAACTTTAATTTCAACTTCAATTTCAACTTCAATTTTAACTTCAATTTCAACTTCAATTTCAACTTCAATTTCAACTTTAATTTCAACTTCAATTTCAACTTCGATTTCAAATTCAATTTCAACTTCAATTTCAACTTCAATTTCAATGTCAATTTCAATGTCAATTTCAACTTCAATTTCAACTTCAATTTTAACTTCAATTTCAACTTCAATCTTAACTTCAATTTCAATTTCACTTTTAACTTCAATTTTGACTTCAATTTTAACTTCGATTTTGACTTCAATTTCAACTTCAACTACAATTTCAAACTTAACATCAACTTGAACTTTACTTCAACTTGAACTTCAACTTACTTTCAAGTTCAATTTCAACTTCAATTTCAACTTCAATTTCAACTTCAATTTCAACTTCAATTTCAATTCCAATTTCAACTTCAATTTCAACTTCAATTTTAACTTCAATTTCAACTTCAAATTCAACTTCAATTTTAACTTCAATTTTAACTTCAATTTCAACTTCAATTTCAACTTCAATTTTAAATTCAATTTCAACTTCAATTTCAACTTCAATTTCAACTTCAATTTCAACTTCAATTTCAACTTCAATTTCAACTTCAATTTTAACTTCAATATCAACTTCAATTTCAACTTCAATTTCAACTTCAATTTCAACTTCAATTTCAACTTCAATTTCAACTTCAATTTTAACTTCAATTTCAACTTCAATTTCAACTTCAATTTCAACTTTAATTCCAACTTCAATTTCAACTTCAATTTTAACTTCAATTTCAACTTCAATTTCAACTTCAATTTCAACTTCAATTTCAACTTCAATTTCAACTTCAATTTCAACTTCAATTTTAACTTCAAGTTCAACTTCAATTTCAACTTCAATTTCAACTTCAATTTTAATTTCAAATTCAACTTAAACTTCAATTTCAAACTTAACTTCAACTTCAACTTAACTTCAACTTTAACTTCAACTTTAACTTCAACTTCACTTTCAAGTTCAACTTCAAATTCATCTTCAACTTAACTTCATATTCAACTTCAACTTTACTTTCAAGTTCAACTTCAAATTCATCTTCAACTTTAACTTCAATTAAACTTAAACTTCAATTTTAACTTCAATTTCAACTTCAATTTCAGTTTCAACTTTCAAATTCAACTTCAATTTCAACTTCAATTTCAACTCCAATTTCAACTTCAATTTCAACTTCAATTTCAACTTCAATTTCAACTTCAATTTCAACTTCAATTTCAACTTTAATTTCAACTTCAATTTCAATTTCAACTGTAATTTCAACTCCAATTTTAACTTCAATTTCAACTTCAATTTCAACTTCAATTTCAACTGCAAATTCAACTTCAATTTCAACTTCAAACTTAACTTCAACTTCAACTTCATCTTCAAGTTTAACTTAAAATTCAACTTAAACTTCAACTTAACTTCAACTTTAACTTCAACTTCACTTTCAAGTTCAATTTTAACTTCAATTTCAACTTCAATTTCAACTTCAATTTCAATTCCAATTTCAACTTCAATTTCAACTTCAATTTCAACGTCAACTACAATTTCAAACTTAATTTCAACTTCAACTTCACCTTCAAGTTCAACTTCAAATTTAACTTCAATTTCAACTTCAATTTCAACTTCAATTTCAACTTCAATTTCAACTTCAATTTCAACTTCAATTTCAACTTCAATTTCAACTTCAATTTCAACTTCAATTTCAACTTCAATTTCAACTTTAATTTCAACTTCAATTTCAACTTCAATTTTAACTTCAATTTCAACTTCAATTTCAACTTCAATTTCAACTTTAATTTCAACTTTAATTTCAACTTCGATTTCAAATTAAATTTCAACTTCAAATTCAACTTCAATTTCAACTTCACTTTCAACTTCACTTTCAACTTCAATTTCAACTTCAATTTCAATGTCAATTTCAATGTCAATTTCAACTTCAATTTCAACTTCAATTTTAACTTCAATTTCAACTTCAATCTTAACTTCAATTTCAATTTCACTTTTAACTTCAATTTTGACTTCAATTTTAACTTCGATTTTGACTTCAATTTCAACTTCAACTTCAATTTCAAACTTAACATCAACTTGAACTTTACTTCAACTTCAACTTCAACTTACTTTCAAGTTCAATTTCAACTTCAATTTCAACTTCAATTTCAACTTCAATTTCAATTCCAATTTCAACTTCAATTTCAACTTCAATTTTAACTTCAATTTCAACTTCAAATTCAACTTCAATTTTAACTTCAATTTTAACTTCAATTTCAACTTCAATTTCAACTTCAATTTTAACTTCAATTTCAACTTCAATTTCAACTTCAATTTCAACTTCAATTTCAACTTCAATTTCAACTTCAATTTCAACTTCAATTTTAACTTCAATATCAACTTCAATTTCAACTTCAATTTCAACTTCAATTTCAACTTCAATTTCAACTTCAATTTCAACTTCAATTTCAACTTCATTTTCAACTTCAATTTCAACTTTAATTCCAACTTCAATTTCAACTTCAATTTTAACTTCAATTTCAACTTCAATTTCAACTTCAATTTCAACTTCAATTTCAACTTCAATTTCAACTTCAATTTCAACTTCAATTTTAACTTCAAGTTCAAGTTCAATTTCAACTTCAATTTCAACTTCAATTTTAATTTCAAATTCAACTTAAACTTCAATTTCAAACTTAACTTCAACTTCAACTTAACTTCAACTTTAACTTCAACTTCACTTTCAAGTTCAACTTCAAATTCATCTTCAACTTAACTTCAAATTCAACTTCAACTTTACTTTCAAGTTCAACTTCAAATTCATCTTCAACTTTAACTTCAATTAAACTTAAACTTCAATTTTAACTTCAATTTCAACTTCAATTTCAGTTTCAACTTTCAAATTCAACTTCAATTTCAACTTCAATTTCAACTCCAATTTCAACTTCAATTTCAACTTCAATTTCAACTTCAATTTCAATTTCAACTGTAATTTCAACTCCAATTTTAACTTCAATTTCAACTTCAATTTCAACTTCAATTTCAACTTCAAATTCAACTTCAATTTCAACTTCAAACTTAACTTCAACTTCAACTTCATCTTCAAGTTTAACTTAAAATTCAACTTAAACTTCAACTTAACTTCAACTTTAACTGCAACTTCACTTTCAAGTTCAACTTCAATTTCAACTTCAAATTCAACTTCAATTTCAACTTCAAACTTAACTTCAACTTCAACTTCATCTTCAACTTCAATTTCAACATCAACTTCAATTTCAAACTTAATTTTAACTTCAACTTCACCTTCAATTTCAACTTCAAGTTCAACTTCAATTTCAACTTCAATTTCAACTTCAATTTTAATTTCAAATTCAACTTAAACTTCAATTTCAAACTTAACTTCAACTTCAACTTAACTTCAACTTTAACTTCAACTTCACTTTCAAGTTCAATCTCAAATTCATCTTCAACTTAACTTCAACTTCAACTTCAACTTCACTTTCAAGTTCAACTTCAAATTCATCTTCAACTTTAACTTCAATTAAACTTAAACTTCAATTTTAACTTCAATTTCAACTTCAATTTCAGTTTGAACTTTCAAATTCAACTTCAGTTTCAACTTCAATTTCAACTCCAATTTCAACTTCAATTTCAACTTCAATTTCAACTTCAATTTCAACTTCAATTTCAATTCCAATTTCAACTTCAATTTCAACTTCAATTTCAACATCAACTACAATTTCAAACTTAATTTCAACTTTAACTTCACCTTCAAGTTCAACTTCAAATTTAACTTCAATTTCAACTTCAATTTCAACTTCAATTTCAACTTCAATTTCAACTTCAATTTCAACTTCAATTTCAACTTCAATTTCAACTTCAATTTCAACTTTAATTTCAACTTCAATTTCAACTTCAATTTTAACTTCAATTTCAACTTCAATTTCAACTTCAATTTCAACTTTAATTTCAACTTCAATTTCAACTTCGATTTCAAATTCAATTTCAACTTCAATTTCAACTTCAATTTCAATGTCAATTTCAATGTCAATTTCAACTTCAATTTCAACTTCAATTTTAACTTCAATTTCAACTTCAATCTTAACTTCAATTTCAATTTCACTTTTAACTTCAATTTTGACTTCAATTTTAACTTCGATTTTGACTTCAATTTCAACTTCAACTACAATTTCAAACTTAACATCAACTTGAACTTTACTTCAACTTGAACTTCAACTTACTTTCAAGTTCAATTTCAACTTCAATTTCAACTTCAATTTCAACTTCAATTTCAACTTCAATTTCAATTCCAATTTCAACTTCAATTTCAACTTCAATTTTAACTTCAATTTCAACTTCAAATTCAACTTCAATTTTAACTTCAATTTTAACTTCAATTTCAACTTCAATTTCAACTTCAATTTTAAATTCAATTTCAACTTCAATTTCAACTTCAATTTCAACTTCAATTTCAACTTCAATTTCAACTTCAATTTCAACTTCAATTTTAACTTCAATATCAACTTCAATTTCAACTTCAATTTCAACTTCAATTTCAACTTCAATTTCAACTTCAATTTCAACTTCAATTTTAACTTCAATTTCAACTTCAATTTCAACTTCAATTTCAACTTTAATTCCAACTTCAATTTCAACTTCAATTTTAACTTCAATTTCAACTTCAATTTCAACTTCAATTTCAACTTCAATTTCAACTTCAATTTCAACTTCAATTTCAACTTCAATTTTAACTTCAAGTTCAACTTCAATTTCAACTTCAATTTCAACTTCAATTTTAATTTCAAATTCAACTTAAACTTCAATTTCAAACTTAACTTCAACTTCAACTTAACTTCAACTTTAACTTCAACTTTACTTTCAAGTTCAACTTCAAATTCATCTTCAACTTTAACTTCAATTAAACTTAAACTTCAATTTTAACTTCAATTTCAACTTCAATTTCAGTTTCAACTTTCAAATTCAACTTCAATTTCAACTTCAATTTCAACTCCAATTTCAACTTCAATTTCAACTTCAATTTCAACTTCAATTTCAACTTCAATTTCAACTTCAATTTCAACTTTAATTTCAACTTCAATTTCAATTTCAACTGTAATTTCAACTCCAATTTTAACTTCAATTTCAACTTCAATTTCAACTTCAATTTCAACTGCAAATTCAACTTCAATTTCAACTTCAAACTTAACTTCAACTTCAACTTCATCTTCAAGTTTAACTTAAAATTCAACTTAAACTTCAACTTAACTTCAACTTTAACTTCAACTTCACTTTCAAGTTCAACTTCAATTTCAACTTCAAATTCAACTTCAATTTCAACTTCAAACTTAACTTCAACTTCAACTTCATCTTCAACTTCAATTTCAACATCAACTTCAATTTCAAACTTAATTTTAACTTCAACTTCACCTTCAATTTCAACTTCAATTTCAACTTCAATTTCAACTTCAAGTTCAACTTCAATTTCAACTTCAATTTCAACTTCAATTTTAATTTCAAATTCAACTTAAACTTCAATTTCAAACTTAACTTCAACTTCAACTTAACTTCAACTTTAACTTCAACTTCACTTTCAAGTTCAATCTCAAATTCATCTTCAACTTAACTTCAATTAAACTTAAACTTCAATTTTAACTTAAATTTCAACTTCAATTTCAGTTTCAACTTTCTAATTCAACTTCAGTTTCAACTTCAATTTCAACTCCAATTTAAACTTCAATTTCAACTTCAATTTCAACTTCAATTTCAACTTCAATTTCAATTCCAATTTCAACTTCAATTTCAACTTCAATTTCAACATCAACTACAATTTCAAACTTAATTTCAACTTTAACTTCACCTTCAAGTTCAACTTCAAATTTAACTTCAATTTCAACTTCAATTTCAACTTCAATTTCAACTTCAATTTCAACTTCAATTTCAACTTCAATTTCAACTTCAATTTCAACTTTAATTTCAACTTCAATTTCAACTTCAATTTTAACTTCAATTTCAACTTCAATTTCAACTTCAATTTCAACTTTAATTTCAACTTCAATTTCAACTTCGATTTCAAATTCAATTTCAACTTCAATTTCAACTTCAATTTCAATGTCAATTTCAATGTCAATTTCAACTTCAATTTCAACTTCAATTTTAACTTCAATTTCAACTTCAATCTTAACTTCAATTTCAATTTCACTTTTAACTTCAATTTTGACTTCAATTTTAACTTCGATTTTGACTTCAATTTCAACTTCAACTTCAATTTCAAACTTAACATCAACTTGAACTTTACTTCAACTTCAACTTCAACTTACTTTCAAGTTCAATTTCAACTTCAATTTCAACTTCAATTTCAACTTCAATTTCAACTTCAATTTCAATTCCAATTTCAACTTCAATTTCAACTTCAATTTTAACTTCAATTTCAACTTCAAATTCAACTTCAATTTTAACTTCAATTTTAACTTCAATTTTAACTTCAATTTCAACTTCAATTTCAACTTCAATTTCAACTTCAATTTCAACTTCAATTTCAACTTCAATTTCAACTTCAATTTTAACTTCAATATCAACTTCAATTTCAACTTCAATTTCAACTTCAATTTCAACTTCAATTTCAACTTCAATTTCAACTTCAATTTCAACTTCAATTTCAACTTCAATTTCAACTTTAATTCCAACTTCAATTTCAACTTCAATTTTAACTTCAATTTCAACTTCAATTTCAACTTCAATTTCAACTTCAATTTCAACTTCAATTTCAACTTCAATTTCAACTTCAATTTCAACTTCAATTTTAACTTCAAGTTCAACTTCAATTTCAACTTCAATTTCAACTTCAATTTTAATTTCAAATTCAACTTAAACTTCAATTTCAAACTTAACTTCAACTTCAACTTAACTTCAACTTAACTTCAACTTTAACTTCAACTTTAACTTCAACTTCACTTTCAAGTTCAACTTCAAATTCATCTTCAACTTTAACTTCAATTAAACTTAAACTTCAATTTTAACTTCAATTTCAACTTCAATTTCAGTTTCAACTTTCAAATTCAACTTCAATTTCAACTTCAATTTCAACTCCAATTTCAACTTCAATTTCAACTTCAATTTCAACTTCAATTTCAACTTCAATTTCAACTTCAATTTCAACTTCAATTTCAACTTCAATTTCAATTTCAACTGTAATTTCAACTCCAATTTTAACTTCAATTTCAACTTCAAATTCAACTTCAATTTCAACTTCAAACTTAACTTCAACTTCAACTTCATCTTCAAGTTTAACTTAAAATTCAACTTAAACTTCAACTTTAACCACAACTTAAACATAAACTTCAATTTTAACTTCAATTTCAAATTCAACTTCAACTTCAATTTCAACTTCAATTTCAACTTCAATTTCAACTTCAATTTCAACTTCAATTTCAACTTCAATTTCAACTTCAATTTCAACTTCAATTTCAACTTCAATTTCAATTTCAACTGTAATTTCAACTCCAATTTTAACTTCAATTTCAACTTCAATTTCAACTTCAATTTCAACTTCAAATTCAACTTCAATTTCAACTTCAAACTTAACTTCAACTTCAACTTCATCTTCAAGTTTAACTTAAAATTCAACTTAAACTTCAACTTAAACTTCAACTTAACTTCAACTTTAACTTCAACTTCACTTTCAAGTTCAACTTCAAATTCATCTTCAACTTAACTTCAACTTCAACTTCAACTTCACTTTCAAGTTCAACTTCAAATTCATCTTCAACTTTAACTTCAATTAAACTTAAACTTCAATTTTAACTTCAATTTCAACTTCAATTTCAGTTTCAACTTTCAAATTCAACTTCAATTTCAACTTCAATTTCAACTCAAATTTCAACTTCAATTTCAGCTTCAATTTCAACTTCAATTTCAACTTCAATTTCAACTTCAATTTCAACTTCAATTTCAACTTCAATTTCAATTTCAACTGTAATTTCAACTCCAATTTTAACTTCAATTTCAACTTCAATTTCAACTTCAATTTCAACTTCAAATTTAACTTCAATTTCAACTTCAAACTTAACTTCAACATCAACTTCATCTTCAAGTTTAACTTAAAATTCAACTTAAACTTCAACTTTAACCACAACTTAAACATAAACTTCAATTTTAACTTCAATTTCAAATTCAACTTCAACTTCAATTTCAACTTCAATTTCAACTTCAATTTCAATTCCAATTTCAACTTCAATTTCAACTTCAATTTTAACTTCAATTTCAACTTCAAATTCAACTTCAAGTTCAACTTCAATTTCAACTTCAAATTCAACTTCAATTTCAACTTCAAACTTAACTTCAACTTCAACTTCATCTTCAACTTCAATTTCAACATCAACTTCAATTTCAAACTTAACTTCAACTTCAACTTAACTTCAACTTTAACTTCAACTTCACTTTCAAGTTCAATCTCAAATTCATCTTCAACTTAACTTCAACTTCAACTTCAACTTCACTTTCAAGTTCAACTTCAAATTCATCTTCAACTTTAACTTCAATTAAACTTAAACTTCAATTTTAACTTCAATTTCAACTTCAATTTCAGTTTCAACTTTCAAATTCAACTTCAGTTTCAACTTCAATTTCAACTCCAATTTCAACTTCAATTTCAACTTCAATTTCAACTTTAATTTCAACTTCAATTTCAAATTCAATTTCAACTTCAATTTCAACTTCAATTTCAACTTCAATTTCAACTTCAATTTCAATTTCAACTGTAATTTCAACTCCAATTTTAACTTCAATTTCAACTTCAATTTCAACTTCAATTTCAACTTCAAATTTAACTTCAATTTCAATTTCAAACTTAACTTCAACATCAACTTCATCTTCAAGTTTAACTTAAAATTCAACTTAAACTTCAACTTTAACCACAACTTAAACATAAACTTCAATTTTAACTTCAATTTCAAATTCAACTTCAACTTCAATTTCAACTTCAATTTCAACTTCAATTTCAATTCCAATTTCAACTTCAATTTCAACTTCAATTTTAACTTCAATTTCAACTTCAAATTCAACTTCAATTTTAATTTCAATTTCAACTTCAAATTCAACTTCAATTTCAACTTCAATTTCAACATCAACTACAATTTCAAACTTAATTTCAACTTCAACTTCACCTTCAAGTTCAACTTCAAATTTAACTTCAATTTCAACTTCAATTTTAACTTCAATTTCAACTTCAATTTCAACTTCAATTTCAACTTCAATTTTAACTTCAATTTCAACTTCAATTTCAACTTCAATTTCAACTTCAATTTCAACTTTAATTTCAACTTCAATTTCAACTTCAATTTCAACTTCAATTTCAACTTCAATTTCAACTTCAATTTCACCTTCAATTTCAACTTCAATTTCAACTTCAAGTTCAAATTCAATTTCAACTTCAATTTCAACTTCAATTTTAATTTCAAATTCAACTTAAACTTCAATTTCAAACTTAACTTCAACTTCAACTTAACTTCAACTTTAACTTCAACCTCACTTTCAAGTTCAACTTCAAATTCATCTTCAACTTAACTTCAACTTCAACTTCAACTTCACTTTCAAGTTCAACTTCAAATTCATCTTCAACTTTAACTTCAATTAAACTTAAACTTCAATTTTAACTTCAATTTCAACTTCAATTTCAGTTTCAACTTTCAAATTCAACTTCAGTTTCAACTTCAATTTCAACTCCAATTTCAACTTCAATTTCAACTTCAATTTCAACTTCAATTTCAACTTCAATTTCAACTTCAATTTCAACTTCAATTTCAATTTCAACTTTAATTTCAACTCTAATTTCAACTTCAATTTCAACTTCAATTTCAACTTCAATTTCAATTTCAAATTCAACTTCAATTTCAACTTCAAACTTAACTTCAACTTCAACTTCATCTTCAAGTTTAACTTAAAATTCAACTTAAACTTCAACTTTAACCACAACTTAAACATAAACTTCAATTTTAACTTCAATTTCAAATTCAAATTCAACTTCAATTTCAACTTCAATTTCAACTTTAATTTTAACTTCAATTTCAACTTCAATTTCAACATCAACTTCAATTTCAAACTTAATTTCAACTTCAACTTCACCTTCAATTTCAACTTCAATTTCAACTTCAATTTCAACTTCAATTTCAACTTCAAGTTCAACTTCAATTTCAACTTCAATTTCAACTTCAATTTCAACTTCAATTTTAATTTCAAATTCAACTTAAACTTCAATTTCAAACTTAACTTCAACTTCAACTTAACTTCAACTTTAACTTCAACTTCACTTTCAAGTTCAATCTCAAATTCATCTTCAACTTAACTTCAACTTCAACTTCAACTTCACTTTCAAGTTCAACTTCAAATTCATCTTCAACTTTAACTTCAATTAAACTTAAACTTCAATTTTAACTTCAATTTCAACTTCAATTTCAGTTTCAACTTTCAAATTCAACTTCAGTTTCAACTTCAATTTCAACTCCAATTTCAACTCCAATTTCAACTTCAATTTCAACTTCAATTTCAACTTCAATTTCAACTTCAATTTCAACTTCAAATTCAACTTCAATTTCAACTTCAAACTTAACTTCAACTTCAACTTCATCTTCAAGTTTAACTTCAATTAAACTTAAACTTCAATTTTAACTTCAATTTCAACTTCAATTTCAGTTTCAACTTTCAAATTCAACTTCAGTTTCAACTTCAATTTCAACTCCAATTTCAACTTCAATTTCAACTTCAATTTCAACTTCAATTTCAACTTCAATTTCAACTTCAATTTCAACTTCAATTTCAACTTCAATTTCAATTTCAACTTTAATTTCAACTCCAATTTCAACTTCAATTTCAACTTCAATTTCAACTTCAATTTCAATTTCAAATTCAACTTCAATTTCAGCTTCAAACTTAACTTCAACTTCATCTTCAAGTTTAACTTAAAATTCAACTTAAACTTAAACTTTAACCACAACTTAAACATAAACTTCAATTTAACTTCAATTTCAAATTCAACTTCAACTTCAATTTCAACTTCAATTTCAACTTTAATTTTAACTTCAATTTCAACTTCAATTTCAACATCAACTTCAATTTCAAACTTAATTTCAACTTCAACTTCACCTTCAATTTCAACTTCAATTTCAACTTCAATTTCAACTTCAAGTTCAACTTCAATTTCAACTTCAATTTCAACTTCAATTTTAATTTCAAATTCAACTTAAACTTCAATTTCAAACTTAACTTCAACTTCAACTTAACTTCAACTTTAACTTCAACTTCACTTTCAAGTTCAATCTCAAATTCATCTTCAACTTAACTTCAACTTCAACTTCAACTTTAACTTCAACTTCACTTTCAAGTTCAATCTCAAATTCATCTTCAACTTAACTTCAACTTCAACTTCAACTTCACTTTCAAGTTCAACTTCAAATTCATCTTCAATTAAACTTAAACTTCAATTTTAACTTCAATTTCAACTTTAATTTCAACTTCAATTTCAACTTCAATTTCAACATCAACTTCAATTTCAAACTTAATTTCAACTTCAACTTCACCTTCAATTTCAACTTCAATTTCAACTTTAATTTCAACTTCAATTTCAACTTCAATTTCAACTTCAATTTCAACTTCAATTTCAACTTCAATTTCAACTTCAATTTCAACTTCAATTTCAACTTCAATTTCAACTTCAATTTCAACTTCAAATTCAACTTTAATTTCAACTTCAATTTCAACTTCAATTTCAAATTCAATTTCAACTTCAATTTCAACTTCAATTTCAATGTCAATTTCAACTTCAATTTCAACTTCAATTTTAACTTCAATTTCAACTTCAATTTCAACTTCAATTTCAACTTCAATTTCAACTTCAATTTCAACTTCAATTTCAACTTCAATTTCAACTTCAATTTCAACTTCAATTTCAACTTCAATTTCAACTTCAATTTCAACTTCAGTTTCAAATTCAATTTCAATTTCAACTTCAATTTCAATTTCAATGTCAATTTCAACTTCAATTTCAACTTCAATTTTAACTTCAATTTCAACTTCAATTTCAACTTCAATTTCAACTTCAATTTCAACTTCAATTTCAACTTCAATTTCAACTTCAATTTCAACTTCAATTTCAACTTCAATTTCAACTTCAATTTCAACTTCAAATTCAACTTTAATTTCAACTTCAATTTCAACTTCAATTTCAAATTCAATTTCAACTTCAATTTCAACTTCAATTTCAATGTCAATTTCAACTTCAATTTCAACTTCAATTTCAACTTCAATTTCAACTTCAATTTTAACTTCAATTTCATCTTCAATTTCAATTTCAATTTCAACTTCAATTTCAACTTCAATTTCAACTTCAATTTCAACTTCAATTTCAACTTCAATTTCATCTTCAATTTCAATTTCAATTTCAACTTCAGTTTCAACTTCAATTTCAACTTCAATTTCATCTTCAATTTCAACTTCAATTTCAACTTCAATTTCAAATTCAATTTCAACTTCAATTTCAACTTCAATTTCAATGTCAATTTCAACTTCAATTTCAACTTCAATTTCAACTTCAATTTCAACTTCAATTTTAACTTCAATTTCATCTTCAATTTCAATTTCAATTTCAACTTCAATTTCAACTTCAATTTCAACTTCAGTTTCAACTTCAATTTCAACTTCAATTTCATTTTCAATTTCAACTTCAATTTCAACTTCAATTTCAACTTCAATTTCAATTTCAGTTTCAACTTCAGTTTCAACTTCAATTTCAATTTCAATTTCAACTTCAATTTCAACTTCAATTTCAACTTCAATTTCAACTTCAATTTCAACTTCAATTTCAACTTCAATTTCAACTTCAATTTTAACTTCAATTTCAACTTCAATTTAAACTTTAATTGCAACTTCAATTTCAACATCAACTTCAATTTCAACTTCAATTTCAACTTTAATTTCAACTCCAATTTCAACTTCAATTTCAACTTCAATTTCAACTTCAATTTCAACTTCAATTTCAACTTCAAATCCAACTTCAATTTCAACTTCAAACTTAACTTCAACTTCAACTTCATCTTCAAGTTTAACTTAAAATTCAACTTAAACTTAAACTTTAACCACAACTTAAACATAAACTTCAATTTTAACTTCAATTTCAAATTCAACTTCAACTTTAATTTCAACTTCAATTTCAACTTTAATTTCAACTTCAATTTCAACTTCAATTTCAACATCAACTTCAATTTCAAACTTAATTTCAACTTCAACTTCACCTTCAATTTCAACTTCAATTTCAACTTCAAATTCAACTTTAATTTCAACTTCAATTTCAACTTCAATTTCAAATTCAATTTCAACTTCAATTTCAACTTCAATTTCAATGTCAATTTCAATGTCAATTTCAACTTCAATTTCAACTTCAATTTTAACTTCAATTTCAATTTCAATTTCAACTTCAATTTCAACTTCAATTTCAACTTCAATTTCAACTTCAATTTCAACTTCAATTTCAACTTCAATTTCAACTTCAATTTCAACATCAACTTCAATTTCAAACTTAATTTCAACTTCAACTTCACCTTCAATTTCAACTTCAATTTCAACTTTAATTTCAACTCCAATTTCAACTTCAATTTCAACTTCAATTTCAACTTCAATTTCAACTTCAATTTCAACTTCAATTTCAACTTCAATTTCAACTTCAATTTCAACTTCAATTTCAACTTCAAATTCAACTTAATTTCAACTTCAATTTCAACTTCAATTTCAAATTCAATTTCAACTTCAATTTCAACTTCAATTTCAATGTCAATTTCAACTTCAATTTCAACTTCAATTTTAACTTCAATTTCAACTTCAATTTCAACTTCAATTTCAACTTCAATTTCAACTTCAATTTCAACTTCAATTTCAACTTCAATTTCAACTTCAATTTCAACTTCAATTTCAACTTCAATTTCAACTTCAATTTCAACTTCAATTTCAACTTCAATTTCAACTTCAGTTTCAAATTCAATTTCAATTTCAACTTCAATTTCAATTTCAATGTCAATTTCAACTTCAATTTCAACTTCAATTTTAACTTCAATTTCATCTTCAATTTCAACTTCAATTTCAACTTCAATTTCAATGTCAATTTCAATGTCAATTTCAACTTCAATTTCAACTTCAATTTTAACTTCAATTTCAATTTCAATTTCAACTTCAATTTCAACTTCAATTTCAACTTCAATTTCAACTTCAATTTCAACTTCAATTTCAACTTCAATTTCAACTTCAATTTCAACATCAACTTCAATTTCAAACTTAATTTCAACTTCAACTTCACCTTCAATTTCAACTTCAATTTCAACTTTAATTTCAACTCCAATTTCAACTTCAATTTCAACTTCAATTTCAACTTCAATTTCAACTTCAATTTCAACTTCAATTTCAACTTCAATTTCAACTTCAATTTCAACTTCAATTTCAACTTCAAATTCAACTTTAATTTCAACTTCAATTTCAACTTCAATTTCAAATTCAATTTCAACTTCAATTTCAACTTCAATTTCAATGTCAATTTCAACTTCAATTTCAACTTCAATTTTAACTTCAATTTCAACTTCAATTTCAACTTCAATTTCAACTTCAATTTCAACATCAACTTCAATTTCAAACTTAATTTCAACTTCAACTTCACCTTCAATTTCAACTTCAATTTCAACTTTAATTTCAACTCCAATTTCAACTTCAATTTCAACTTCAATTTCAACTTCAATTTCAACTTCAATTTCAACTTCAATTTCAACTTCAATTTCAACTTCAATTTCAACTTCAATTTCAACTTCAAATTCAACTTTAATTTCAACTTCAATTTCAACTTCAATTTCAAATTCAATTTCAACTTCAATTTCAACTTCAATTTCAATGTCAATTTCAACTTCAATTTCAACTTCAATTTTAACTTCAATTTCAACTTCAATTTCAACTTCAATTTCAACTTCAATTTCAACTTCAATTTCAACTTCAATTTCAACTTCAATTTCAACTTCAATTTCAACTTCAATTTCAACTTCAATTTCAACTTCAATTTCAACTTCAATTTCAACTTCAATTTCAACTTCAGTTTCAAATTCAATTTCAATTTCAACTTCAATTTCAATTTCAATGTCAATTTCAACTTCAATTTCAACTTCAATTTTAACTTCAATTTCATCTTCAATTTCAACTTCAATTCAACTTCAATTTCAATGTCAATTTCAATGTCAATTTCAACTTCAATTTCAACTTCAATTTTAACTTCAATTTCAATTTCAATTTCAACTTCAATTTCAACTTCAATTTCAACTTCAATTTCAACTTCAATTTCAACTTCAATTTCAACTTCAATTTCAACTTCAATTTCAACATCAACTTCAATTTCAAACTTAATTTCAACTTCAACTTCACCTTCAATTTCAACTTCAATTTCAACTTTAATTTCAACTCCAATTTCAACTTCAATTTCAACTTCAATTTCAACTTCAATTCAACTTCAATTTCAACTTCAATTTCAACTTCAATTTCAACTTCAATTTCAACTTCAATTTCAACTTCAAATTCAACTTTAATTTCAACTTCAATTTCAACTTCAATTTCAAATTCAATTTCAACTTCAATTTCAACTTCAATTTCAATGTCAATTTCAACTTCAATTTCAACTTCAATTTTAACTTCAATTTCAACTTCAATTTCAACTTCAATTTCAACTTCAATTTCAACTTCAATTTCAACTTCAATTTCAACTTCAATTTCAACTTCAATTTCAACTTCAATTTCAACTTCAATTTCAACTTCAATTTCAACTTCAATTTCAACTTCAATTTCAACTTCAGTTTCAAATTCAATTTCAATTTCAACTTCAATTTCAATTTCAATGTCAATTTCAACTTCAATTTCAACTTCAATTTTAACTTCAATTTCAACTTCAATTTCAACTTCAATTTCAACTTCAATTTCAACTTCAATTCATTCACTTCAATTTCAACTTCAATTTCAACTTCAATTTCAACTTCAATTTCAACTTCAATTTCAACTTCAAATTCAACTTTAATTTCAACTTCAATTTCAACTTCAATTTCAAATTCAATTTCAACTTCAATTTCAACTTCAATTTCAATGTCAATTTCAACTTCAATTTCAACTTCAATTTCAACTTCAATTTCAACTTCAATTTCAACTTCAATTTCAACTTCAATTTTAACTTCAATTTCATCTTCAATTTCAATTTCAATTTCAACTTCAATTTCAACTTCAATTTCAACTTCAATTTCAACTTCAATTTCAACTTCAATTTCATCTTCAATTTCAATTTCAATTTCAACTTCAGTTTCAACTTCAATTTCAACTTCAATTTCATCTTCAATTTCAACTTCAATTTCAACTTCAATTTCAAATTCAATTTCAACTTCAATTTCAACTTCAATTTCAATGTCAATTTCAACTTCAATTTCAACTTCAATTTCAACTTCAATTTCAACTTCAATTTTAACTTCAATTTCATCTTCAATTTCAATTTCAATTTCAACTTCAATTTCAACTTCAATTTCAACTTCAGTTTCAACTTCAATTTCAACTTCAATTTCATCTTCAATTTCAACTTCAATTTCAACTTCAATTTCAACTTCAATTTCAATTTCAGTTTCAACTTCAGTTTCAACTTCAATTTCAATTTCAATTTCAACTTCAATTTCAACTTCAATTTCAACTTCAATTTCAACTTCAATTTCAACTTCAATTTCAACTTCAATTTCAACTTTAATTTCAACTCCAATTTCAACTTCAATTTCAACTTCAATTTCAACTTCAATTTCAACTTCAATTTCAACTTCAAATCCAACTTCAATTTCAACTTCAAACTTAACTTCAACTTCAACTTCATCTTCAAGTTTAACTTAAAATTCAACTTAAACTTAAACTTTAACCACAACTTAAACATAAACTTCAATTTTAACTTCAATTTCAAATTCAACTTCAACTTTAATTTCAACTTCAATTTCAACTTTAATTTCAACTTCAATTTCAACTTCAATTTCAACATCAACTTCAATTTCAAACTTAATTTCAACTTCAACTTCACCTTCAATTTCAACTTCAATTTCAACTTTAATTTCAACTCCAATTTCAACTTCAATTTCAACTTCAATTTCAACTTCAATTTCAACTTCAATTTCAACTTCAATTTCAACTTCAATTTCAACTTCAATTTCAACTTCAATTTCAACTTCAATTTCAACTTCAAATTCAACTTTAATTTCAACTTCAATTTCAACTTCAATTTCAAATTCAATTTCAACTTCAATTTCAACTTCAATTTCAATGTCAATTTCAATGTCAATTTCAACTTCAATTTCAACTTCAATTTTAACTTCAATTTCAATTTCAATTTCAACTTCAATTTCAACTTCAATTTCAACTTCAATTTCAACTTCAATTTCAACTTCAATTTCAACTTCAATTTCAACTTCAATTTCAACTTCAATTTCAACATCAAATTCAATTTCAAACTTAATTTCAACTTCAACTTCACCTTCAATTTCAACTTCAATTTCAACTTTAATTTCAACTCCAATTTCAACTTCAATTTCAACTTCAATTTCAACTTCAATTTCAACTTCAATTTCAACTTCAATTTCAACTTCAATTTCAACTTCAATTTCAACTTCAAATTCAACTTTAATTTCAACTTCAATTTCAACTTCAATTTCAAATTCAATTTCAACTTCAATTTCAACTTCAATTTCAACTTCAACTTCAATGTCAATTTCAACTTCAATTTCAACTTCAATTTTAACTTCAATTTCAACTTCAATTTCAACTTCAATTTCAACTTCAATTTCAACTTCAATTTCAACTTCAATTTCAACTTCAATTTCAACTTCAATTTCAACTTCAATTTCAACTTCAATTTCAACTTCAATTTCAACTTCAATTTCAACTTCAATTTCAACTTAAATTTCAACTTCAGTTTCAAATTCAATTTCAATTTCAACTTCAATTTCAATTTCAATGTCAATTTCAACTTCAATTTCAACTTCAATTTTAACTTCAATTTCAACTTCAATTTCAACTTCAATTTCAACTTCAATTTCAATGTCAATTTCAATGTCAATTCAACTTCAATTTCAACTTCAATTTTAACTTCAATTTCAATTTCAATTTCAACTTCAATTTCAACTTCAATTTCAACTTCAATTTCAACTTCAATTTCAACTTCAATTTCAACTTCAATTTCAACTTCAATTTCAACATCAACTTCAATTTCAAACTTAATTTCAACTTCAACTTCACCTTCAATTTCAACTTCAATTTCAACTTTAATTTCAACTCCAATTTCAACTTCAATTTCAACTTCAATTTCAACTTCAATTTCAACTTCAATTTCAACTTCAATTTCAACTTCAATTTCAACTTCAATTTCAACTTCAATTTCAACTTCAAATTCAACTTTAATTTCAACTTCAATTTCAACTTCAATTTCAAATTCAATTTCAACTTCAATTTCAACTTCAATTTCAATGTCAATTTCAACTTCAATTTCAACTTCAATTTTAACTTCAATTTCAACTTCAATTTCAACTTCAATTTCAACTTCAATTTCAACTTCAATTTCAACTTCAATTTCAACTTCAATTTCAACTTCAATTTCAACTTCAATTTCAACTTCAATTTCAACTTCAATTTCAACTTCAATTTCAACTTCAATTTCAACTTCAATTTCAACTTCAGTTTCAAATTCAATTTCAATTTCAACTTCAATTTCAATTTCAATGTCAATTTCAACTTCAATTTCAACTTCAATTTTAACTTCAATTTCAACTTCAATTTCAACTTCAATTCAACTTCAATTTCAACTTCAATTTCAACTTCAATTTCAACTTCAATTTCAACTTCAATTTCAACTTCAATTTCAACTTCAATTTCAACTTCAAATTCAACTTTAATTTCAACTTCAATTTCAACTTCAATTTCAAATTCAATTTCAACTTCAATTTCAACTTCAATTTCAATGTCAATTTCAACTTCAATTTCAACTTCAATTTCAACTTCAATTTCAACTTCAATTTCAACTTCAATTTTAACTTCAATTTCATCTTCAATTTCAATTTCAATTTCAACTTCAATTTCAACTTCAATTTCAACTTCAATTTCAACTTCAATTTCAACTTCAATTTCATCTTCAATTTCAATTTCAATTTCAACTTCAGTTTCAACTTCAATTTCAACTTCAATTTCATCTTCAATTTCAACTTCAATTTCAACTTCAATTTCAAATTCATTTCAACTTCAATTTCAACTTCAATTTCAATGTCAATTTCAACTTCAATTTCAACTTCAATTTCAACTTCAATTTCAACATCAATTTTAACTTCAATTTCATCTTCAATTTCAATTTCAATTTCAACTTCAATTTCAACTTCAATTTCAACTTCAGTTTCAACTTCAATTTCAACTTCAATTTCATCTTCAATTTCAACTTCAATTTCAACTTCAATTTCAACTTCAATTTCAATTTCAGTTTCAACTTCAGTTTCAACTTCAATTTCAATTTCAATTTCAACTTCAATTTCAACTTCAATTTCAACTTCAATTTCAACTTCAATTTCAACTTCAATTCAACTTCAATTTCAACTTTAATTTCAACTCCAATTTCAAATTCAATTTCAACTTCAATTTCAACTTCAATTTCAATGTCAATTTCAACTTCAATTTCAACTTCAATTTCAACTTCAATTTCAACTTCAATTTTAACTTCAATTTCATCTTCAATTTCAATTTCAATTTCAACTTCAATTTCAACTTCAATTTCAACTTCAGTTTCAACTTCAATTTCAACTTCAATTTCATCTTCAATTTCAACTTCAATTTCAACTTCAATTTCAACTTTAATTTCAATTTCAGTTTCAACTTCAGTTTCAACTTCAATTTCAATTTCAATTTCAACTTCAATTTCAACTTCAATTTCAACTTCAATTTCAACTTCAATTTCAACTTCAATTTCAACTTCAATTTCAACTTTAATTTCAACTCCAATTTCAACTTCAATTTCAACTTCAATTTCAACTTCAATTTCAACTTCAATTTCAACTTCAAATCCAACTTCAATTTCAACTTCAAACTTAACTTCAACTTCAACTTCATCTTCAAGTTTAACTTAAAATTCAACTTAAACTTAAACTTTAACCACAACTTAAACATAAACTTCAATTTTAACTTCAATTTCAAATTCAACTTCAACTTTAATTTCAACTTCAATTTCAACTTTAATTTCAACTTCAATTTCAACTTCAATTTCAACATCAACTTCAATTTCAAACTTAATTTCAACTTCAACTTCACCTTCAATTTCAACTTCAATTTCAACTTTAATTTCAACTCCAATTTCAACTTCAATTTCAACTTCAATTTCAACTTCAATTTCAACTTCAATTTCAACTTCAATTTCAACTTCAATTTCAACTTCAATTTCAACTTCAATTTCAACTTCAAATTCAACTTTAATTTCAACTTCAATTTCAACTTCAATTTCAAATTCAATTTCAACTTCAATTTCAACTTCAATTTCAATGTCAATTTCAATGTCAATTTCAACTTCAATTTCAACTTCAATTTTAACTTCAATTTCAATTTCAATTCAACTTCAATTCAACTTCAATTTCAACTTCAATTTCAACTTCAATTTCAACTTCAATTTCAACTTCAATTTCAACTTCAATTTCAACTTAAATTTCAACTTCAATTTCAACATCAAATTCAACTTTAATTTCAACTTCAATTCAACTTCAATTTCAAATTCAATTTCAACTTCAATTTCAACTTCAATTTCAATGTCAATTTCAACTTCAATTCAACTTCAATTTAACTTCAATTCAACTTCAATTTCAACTTCAATTTCAACTTCAATTTCAACTTCAATTCAACTTCAATTTCAACTTCAATTTCAACTTCAATTTCAACTTCAATTTCAACTTCAATTTCAACTTCAATTTCAACTTTAATTCCAACTTCAATTTCAACTTCAATTTAACTTCAATTTCAACTTCAATTTCAACTTCAATTCAACTTCAATTTCAACTTCAATTTCAACTTCAATTTAACTTCAATTTCATCTTCATTTCAATTTCAATTTCAACTTCAATTCAACTTCAATTCAACTTCAATTTCAACTTCAATTTCATCTTCAATTTCAACTTCAATTTCAACTTCAAATTCAACTTCAATTTCAATTTCAATTTCAACTTCATTTCAACTTCAATTTCAACTTCAATTTCATCTTCAATTTCAACTTCATTTCAACTTCAATTTCAACTTAATTTCAACTCCAATTTCAACTTCAATTTCAACTTCAATTTCAACTTCAATTTCAACTTCAAATTCAACTTCAATTTCAACTTCAAACTTAACTTCAACTTCAACTTCATCTTCAAGTTTAACTTAAAATTCAACTTAAACTTCAACTTTAACCACAACTTAAACATAAACTTCAATTTTAACTTCAATTTCAAATTCAACTTCAACTTAATTTCAACTTCAATTTCAACTTTAATTTCAACTTCAATTTCAACTTCAATTTCAACATCAACTTCAATTTCAAACTTAATTTCAACTTCAACTTCACCTTCAATTTCAACTTCAATTTCAACTTTAATTTCAACTCCAATTTCAACTTCAATTTCAACTTCAATTTCAACTTCAATTTCAACTTCAATTTCAACTTCAATTTCAACTTCAATTTCAACTTCAATTTCAACTTCAATTTCAACTTCAAATTCAACTTTAATTTCAACTTCAATTTCAACTTCAATTTCAAATTCAATTTCAACTTCAATTTCAACTTCAATTTCAATGTCAATTTCAACTTCAATTTCAACATCAACTTCAATTTCAAACTTAATTTCAACTTCAACTTCACCTTCAATTTCAACTTCAATTTCAACTTTAATTTCAACTCCAATTTCAACTTCAATTTCAACTTCAATTTCAACTTCAATTTCAACTTCAATTTCAACTTCAATTTCAACTTCAATTTCAACTTCAATTTCAACTTCAATTTCAACTTCAAATTCAACTTTAATTTCAACTTCAATTTCAACTTCAATTTCAAATTCAATTTCAACTTCAATTTCAACTTCAATTTCAATGTCAATTTCAATGTCAATTTCAACTTCAATTTCAACTTCAATTTTAACTTCAATTTCAATTTCAATTTCAACTTCAATTTCAACTTCAATTTCAACTTCAATTTCAACTTCAATTTCAACTTCAATTTCAACTTCAATTTCAACTTCAATTTCAACTTCAATTTCAACTTCAATTTCAACTTCAAATTCAACTTTAATTTCAACTTCAATTTCACTTCAATTTCAAATTCAATTTCAACTTCAATTTCAACTTCAATTTCAACTTCAA
>JAUPFP010000284.1:0-44134 GCA_036925085.1 Brachycybe producta
TGAAGTTGAAATTGAAGTTGAAATTGAAGTTGAAATTGAAGTAGAAATTAAAGTTGAAATTGAAGTTGAAATTGAAGTTAAAATTGAAGTTAAAATTAAAGTTAAAATTGAAGTTGAAATTGAAGTTGAAAAAGAAGTTGAAATTGAAGTTGAAATTGAAGTTAAAGTTAAAGTTGAAATTGAAGTTGAAGTTGAAGTTGAAGTTGAAATTGAAGTTGAAATTGAAGTTGAAATTGAAGTTGAAGTCGAAGTTGAAATTGAAGTTAAAATTGAAGTTAAAATTAAAGTTAAAATTGAAGTTGAAATTGAAGTTGAAATTGAAGTTGAAATACAAGTTGAAATCGAAATTGAAATTGAAGTTGAAGTTGAAATTGAATTAGAAATTGGAATTGAAGTTAAAATTGAAGCTGAAAATGAAGTTGAAATTGAAGTAGAAATTGAAGTTGAAATTGAAGTTGAAATTGAAGTTGAAATTGAAGTAGAAATTAAAGTTGAAATTGAAGTTGAAATTGAAGTTGAAATTGAAGTTGAAATTGAAGTTGAAATTGAAGTTGAAAATGAAGTTGAAATTGAAGTTGAAATTGAAGTTGAAATTGAAGTTGAAGTTGAAATTAAGTTTGAATTTGAAGTTGAAGTTGAAATTGAAGTTGAAATTGTAGTTGAAATTAATGTTGAAATTGAAGTTGAAATTGAAGTTGAAATTGAAGTTGAAATTGAAGTTGAAATTGAAGTTGAAATTGAAGTTGAAATTGAAGTTGAAATTGAAGTTGAAATTGAAGTTGAAATTGAAGTTGAAGTAGAAGTTGAAATTGAAGTTGAAATTTAAGTTGAAATTGAAGTTGAAAATGAAGTTGAAATTGAAGTTGAAATTGAAGTTGAAAGTGAAGTTGAAATTGAAGTTAAAGTTAAAGTTGAAATTGAAGTTGAAGTTGAAGTTGAAATTGAAGTTGAAATTGAAGTTGAAATTGAAGTTGAAATTGAAGTTGAAAATGAAGTTGAAATTGAAGTAGAAATTGAAGTTGAAATTGAATTTGAAATTGAAGTTGAAATTGAAGTAGAACTTAAAGTTGAAATTGAAGTTGAAATTGAAGTTGAAATTGAAGTTGAAATTGAAGTTGAAATTGAAGTTGAAATTGAAGTTGAAATTGAAGTTGAAATTGAAGTTGAAATTGAAGTTGAAATTGAAGTTGAAATTGAAGTTGAAGTAGAAGTTGAAATTGAAGTTGAAATTGAAGTTGAAATTGAAGTTGAAATTGAAGTTGAAATTGAAGTTGAAATTGAAGTTGAAATTGAAGTTGAAGTAGAAGTTGAAATTGAAGTTGAAATTGAAGTTGAAAATGAAGTTGAAATTGAAGTTGAAATTGAAGTTGAAATTGAAGTTGAAATTGAAGTTGAAGTTGAAATTAAGTTTGAATTTGAAGTTGAAGTTAAAATTGAAGTTGAAATTGAAGTTGAAATTGAAGTTGAAATTGAAGTTGAAATTGAAGTTGAAATTGAAGTTGAAATTGAAGTTGAAATTGAAGTTTAAAATGAAGTTGAAATTGAAGTAGAAATTGAAGTTGAAATTGAAGTTGAAATTGAAGTTGAAATTGAAGTAGAAATTGAAGTTGAAATTGAAGTTGAAATTGAAGTTGAAATTGAAGTTAAAATTGAAGTTAAAATTGAAGTTGAAATTGAAGTTGAAAAAGAAGTTGAAATTGAAGTTGAAAGTGAAGTTGAAATTGAAGTTAAAGTTAAAGTTGAAATTGAAGTTGAAGTTGAAGTTGAAGTTGAAGTTGAAATTGAAGTTGAATTTGAAGTTGAAATTGAAGTTGAAATTGAAGTTGAAATTGAAGTTGAAATTGAAGTTGAAATTGAAGTTAAAATTAAAGTTGAAATTGAAGTTGAAATTGAAGTTGAAATTGAAGTTGAAATTGAAGTTGAAATTGAAGTTGAAATTGAAGTTGAAATTGAAGTTGAAATTGAAGTTGAAATTGAAGTTGAAGTCGAAGTTGAAATTGAAGTTGAAATTGAAGTTGAAATTGAAGTTGAAATTGAAGTTGAAATTGAAGTTGAAATTGAAGTTAAAATTAAAGTTAAAATTGAAGTTGAAATTGAAGTTGAAATTGAAGTTGAAATTGAAGTTGAAATTGAAGTTGAAATTGAAGTTGAAGTCGAAGTTGAAATTGAAGTTAAAATTGAAGTTAAAATTAAAGTTAAAATTGAAGTTGAAATTGAAGTTGAAATTGAAGTTGAAATACAAGTTGAAATCGAAATTGAAATTGAAGTTGAAGTTGAAATTGAATTAGAAATTGGAATTGAAGTTAAAATTGAAGCTGAAAATGAAGTTGAAATTGAAGTAGAAATTGAAGTTAAAATTGAAGTTGAAATTGAAGTAGAAATTAAAGTTGAAATTGAAGTTGAAATTGAAGTTGAAATTGAAGTTGAAATTAAAGTTGAAATTGAAGTTGAAATTGAAGTTGAAGTAGAAGTTGAAATTGAAGTTGAAATTGAAGTTGAAATTGAAGTTGAAAATGAAGTTGAAATTGAAGTTGAAGTTGAAGTTGAAATTGAAGTTGAAATTGAAGTTGAAATTGAAGTTGAAATTGAAGTTGAAAATGAAGTTGAAATTGAAGTAGAAATTGAAGTTGAAATTGAATTTGAAATTGAAGTTGAAATTGAAGTAGAACTTAAAGTTGAAATTGAAGTTGAAATTGAAGTTGAAATTGAAGTTGAAATTGAAGTTGAAATTGAAGTTGAAATTGAAGTTGAAATTGAAGTTGAAATTGAAGTTGAAATTGAAGTTGAAGTAGAAGTTGAAATTGAAGTTGAAATTGAAGTTGAAATTGAAGTTGAAAATGAAGTTGAAATTGAAGTTGAAATTGAAGTTGAAATTGAAGTTGAAGTTGAAATTAAGTTTGAATTTGAAGTTGAAGTTAAAATTGAAGTTGAAATTGAAGTTGAAATTGAAGTTGAAATTGAAGTTGAAATTGAAGTTTAAATTGAAGTTTAAATTGAAGTTGAAAATGAAGTTGAAATTGAAGTAGAAATTGAAGTTGAAATTGAAGTTGAAATTGAAGTTGAAATTGAAGTTGAAATTGAAGTAGAAATTAAAGTTGAAATTGAAGTTGAAATTGAAGTTAAAATTGAAGTTAAAATTAAAGTTAAAATTGAATTTGAAATTGAAGTTGAAAAAGAAGTTGAAATTGAAGTTGAAAGTGAAGTTGAAATTGAAGTTAAAGTTAAAGTTGAAATTGAAGTTGAAGTTGAAGTTGAAGTTGAAGTTGAAGTTGAAATTGAAGTTGAATTTGAAGTTGAAATTGAAGTTGAAATTGAAGTTGAAATTGAAGTTGAAATTGAAGTTGAAATTGAAGTTAAAATTAAAGTTGAAATTGAAGTTGAAATTGAAGTTGAAATTGAAGTTGAAATTGAAGTTGAAATTGAAGTTGAAATTGAAGTTGAAATTGAAGTTGAAATTGAAGTTGAAATTGAAGTTGAAATTGAAGTTGAAATTGAAGTTGAAGTCGAAGTTGAAATTGAAGTTGAAATTGAAGTTGAAATTGAAGTTGGAATTGAAGTTGAAATTGAAGTTGAAATTGAAGTTAAAATTAAAGTTAAAATTGAAGTTGAAATTGAAGTTGAAATTAAAGTTGAAATTGAAGTTGAAATTGAAGTTGAAATTGAAGTTGAAGTCGAAGTTGAAATTGAAGTTGAAATTGAAGTTGAAATTGAAGTTGAAATTGAAGTAGAAATTGAAGTTGAAATTGAAGTTGAAATTGAAGTTGAAATTGAAGTTGAAATTGAAGTAGAAATTAAAGTTGAAATTGAAGTTGAAATTGAAGTTAAAATTGAAGTTAAAATTAAAGTTAAAATTGAAGTTGAAATTGAAGTTGAAAAAGAAGTTGAAATTGAAGTTGAAAGTGAAGTTGAAATTGAAGTTAAAGTTAAAGTTGAAATTGAAGTTGAAGTTGAAGTTGAAGTTGAAGTTGAAGTTGAAATTGAAGTTGAATTTGAAGTTGAAATTGAAGTTGAAATTGAAGTTGAAATTGAAGTTGAAATTGAAGTTGAAATTGAAGTTAAAATTAAAGTTGAAATTGAAGTTAAAATTAAAGTTGAAATTGAAGTTGAAATTGAAGTTGAAATTGAAGTTGAAATTGAAGTTGAAATTGAAGTTGAAATTGAAGTTGAAATTGAAGTTGAAATTGAAGTTGGAATTGAAGTTGAAATTGAAGTTGAAATTGAAGTTAAAATTAAAGTTAAAATTGAAGTTGAAATTGAAGTTGAAATTAAAGTTGAAATTGAAGTTGAAATTGAAGTTGAAATTGAAGTTGAAGTCGAAGTTGAAATTGAAGTTAAAATTGAAGTTAAAATTAAAGTTAAAATTGAAGTTGAAATTGAAGTTGAAATTGAAGTTGAAATACAAGTTGAAATCGAAATTGAATTTGAAGTTGAAGTTGAAATTGAATTAGAAATTGGAATTGAAGTTAAAATTGAAGCTGAAAATGAAGTTGAAATTGAAGTAGAAATTGAAGTTGAAATTGAAGTTGAAATTGAAGTAGAAATTAAAGTTGAAATTGAAATTGAAATTGAAGTTGAAATTAAAGTTGAAATTGAAGTTGAAATTGAAGTTGAAATTGAAGTTGAGTAGAAGTTGAAATTGAAGTTGAAATTTAAGTTGAAATTGAAGTTGAAAATGAAGTTGAAATTGAAGTTGAAATTGAAGTTGAAAGTGAAGTTGAAATTGAAGTTAAAGTTAAAGTTGAAATTGAAGTTGAAGTTGAAGTTGAAATTGAAGTTGAAATTGAAGTTGAAATTGAAGTTGAAATTGAAGTTGAAAATGAAGTTGAAATTGAAGTAGAAATTGAAGTTGAAATTGAATTTGAAATTGAAGTTGAAATTGAAGTAGAACTTAAAGTTGAAATTGAAGTTGAAATTGAAGTTGAAATTGAAGTTGAAATTGAAGTTGAAATTGAAGTTGAAATTGAAGTTGAAATTGAAGTTGAAATTGAAGTTGAAATTGAAGTTGAAATTGAAGTTGAAATTGAAGTTGAAGTAGAAGTTGAAATTGAAGTTGAAATTGAAGTTGAAATTGAAGTTGAAATTGAAGTTGAAATTGAAGTTGAAATTGAAGTTGAAATTGAAGTTGAAATTGAAGTTGAAATTGAAGTTGAAGTAGAAGTTGAAATTGAAGTTGAAATTGAAGTTGAAATTGAAGTTGAAAATGAAGTTGAAATTGAAGTTGAAATTGAAGTTGAAATTGAAGTTGAAGTTGAAATTAAGTTTGAATTTGAAGTTGAAGTTGAAATTGAAGTTGAAATTGAAGTTGAAATTGAAGTTGAAATTCAAGTTGAAATTGAAGTTGAAATTGAAGTTGAAATTGAAGTTGAAATTGAAGTTGAAATTGAAGTTGAAAATGAAGTTGAAATTGAAGTAGAAATTGAAGTTGAAATTGAAGTTGAAATTGAAGTTGAAATTGAAGTAGAAATTAAAGTTGAAATTGAAGTTGAAATTGAAGTTAAAATTGAAGTTAAAATTAAAGTTAAAATTGAAGTTGAAATTGAAGTTGAAAAAGAAGTTGAAATTGAAGTTGAAAGTGAAGTTGAAATTGAAGTTAAAGTTAAAATTGAAATTGAAGTTGAAGTTGAAGTTGAAGTTGAAGTTGAAGTTGAAATTGAAGTTGAATTTGAAGTTGAAATTGAAGTTGAAATTGAAGTTGAAATTGAAGTTGAAATTGAAGTTGAAATTGAAGTTGAAATTGAAGTTAAAATTAAAGTTGAAATTGAAGTTGAAATTGAAGTTGAAATTGAAGTTGAAAATGAAGTTGAAATTGAAGTTGAAATTGAAGTTGAAATTGAAGTTGAAGTTGAAATTGAAGTTGAAATTGAAGTTGAAATTGAAGTTGAAATTGAAGTTGAAATTGAAGTTGAAAATGAAGTTGAAATTGAAGTAAAAATTGAAGTTGAAAGTGAAGTTGAAATTGAAGTTGAAATTGAAGTTGAAATTGAAGTTGAAATTGAAGTTGAAATTGAAGTTGAAGTAGAAGTTGAAATTGAAGTTGAAATTGAAGTTGAAATTGAAGTTGAAAATGAAGTTGAAATTGAAGTTGAAATTGAAGTTGAAATTGAAGTTGAAATTGAAGTTGAAGTTGAAATTAAGTTTGAATTTGAAGTTGAAGTTGAAATTGAAGTTGAAATTGAAGTTGAAATTGAAGTTGAAATTGAAGTTGAAATTGAAGTTGAAATTGAAGTTGAAAATGAAGTTGAAATTGAAGTAGAAATTGAAGTTGAAATTGAAGTTGAAATTGAAGTTGAAATTGAAGTAGAAATTAAAGTTGAAATTGAAGTTGAAATTGAAATTGAAGTTAAAATTGAAGTTAAAATTAAAGTTAAAATTGAAGTTGAAATTGAAGTTGAAAAAGAAGTTGAAATTGAAGTTGAAAGTGAAGTTGAAATTGAAGTTAAAGTTAAAGTTGAAATTGAAGTTGAAGTTGAAGTTGAAGTTGAAGTTGAAATTGAAGTTGAATTTGAAGTTGAAATTGAAGTTGAAATTGAAGTTGAAATTGAAGTTGAAATTGAAGTTGAAATTGAAGTTGAAATTGAAGTTGAAATTGAAGTTAAAATTAAAGTTGAAATTGAAGTTGAAATTGAAGTTGAAATTGAAGTTGAAATTGAAGTTGAAATTGAAGTTGAAATTGAAGTTGAAATTGAAGTTGAAATTGAAGTTGAAATTGAAGTTGAAATTGAAGTTGAAGTCGAAGTTGAAATTGAAGTTGAAATTGAAGTTGAAATTGAAGTTGAAATTGAAGTTGAAATTGAAGTTGAAATTGAAGTTAAAATTAAAGTTAAAATTGAAGTTGAAATTGAAGTTGAAATTGAAGTTGAAATTGAAGTTGAAATTGAAGTTGAAATTGAAGTTGAAATTGAAGTTGAAGTCGAAGTTGAAATTGAAGTTAAAATTGAAGTTAAAATTAAAGTTAAAATTGAAGTTGAAATTGAAGTTGAAATTGAAGTTGAAATACAAGTTGAAATCGAAATTGAAATTGAAGTTGAAGTTGAAATTGAATTAGAAATTGGAATTGAAGTTAAAATTGAAGCTGAAAATAAAGTTGAAATTGAAGTAGAAATTGAAGATGAAATTGAAGTTGAAATTGAAGTTGAAATTGAAGTTGAAATTGAAGTTGAAGTAGAAGTTGAAATTGAAGTTGAAATTTAAGTTGAAATTGAAGTTGAAAATGAAGTTGAAATTGAAGTTGAAATTGAAGTTGAAAGTGAAGTTGAAATTGAAGTTAAAGTTAAAGTTGAAATTGAAGTTGAAGTTGAAGTTGAAATTGAAGTTGAAATTGAAGTTGAAATTGAAGTTGAAATTGAAGTTGAAAATGAAGTTGAAATTGAAGTAGAAATTGAAGTTGAAATTGAATTTGAAATTGAAGTTGAAATTGAAGTAGAACTTAAAGTTGAAATTGAAGTAGAAATTGAAGTTGAAATTGAATTTGAAATTGAAGTTGAAATTGAAGTAGAACTTAAAGTTGAAATTGAAGTTGAAATTGAAGTTGAAATTGAAGTTGAAATTGAAGTTGAAATTGAAGTTGAAATTGAAGTTGAAATTGAAGTTGAAATTGAAGTTGAAATTGAAGTTGAAATTGAAGTTGAAATTGAAGTTGAAATTGAAGTTGAAGTAGAAGTTGAAATTGAAGTTGAAATTGAAGTTGAAATTGAAGTTGAAATTGAAGTTGAAATTGAAGTTGAAATTGAAGTTGAAATTGAAGTTGAAGTAGAAGTTGAAATTGAAGTTGAAATTGAAGTTGAAATTGAAGTTGAAAATGAAGTTGAAATTGAAGTTGAAATTGAAGTTGAAATTGAAGTTGAAGTTGAAATTAAGTTTGAATTTGAAGTTGAAGTTGAAATTGAAGTTGAAATTGAAGTTGAAATTGAAGTTGAAATTGAAGTTGAAATTGAAGTTGAAATTGAAGTTGAAATTGAAGTTGAAATTGAAGTTGAAAATGAAGTTGAAATTGAAGTAGAAATTGAAGTTGAAATTGAAGTTGAAATTGAAGTTGAAATTGAAGTAGAAGTTAAAGTTGAAATTGAAGTTGAAATTGAAGTTAAAATTGAAGTTAAAATTAAAGTTAAAATTGAAGTTGAAATTGAAGTTGAAAAAGAAGTTGAAATTGAAGTTGAAAGTGAAGTTGAAATTGAAGTTAAAGTTAAAGTTGAAATTGAAGTTGAAGTTGAAGTTGAAGTTGAAGTTGAAGTTGAAATTGAAGTTGAATTTGAAGTTGAAATTGAAGTTGAAATTGAAGTTGAAATTGAAGTTGAAATTGAAGTTGAAATTGAAGTTGAAATTGAAGTTGAAATTGAAGTTGAAGTCGAAGTTGAAATTGAAGTTGAAATTGAAGTTGAAATTGAAGTTGAAATTGAAGTTGAAATTGAAGTTAAAATTAAAGTTAAAATTGAAGTTGAAATTGAAGTTGAAATTGAAGTTGAAATTGAAGTTGAAATTGAAGTTGAAATTGAAGTTGAAGTCGAAGTTGAAATTGAAGTTAAAATTGAAGTTAAAATTAAAGTTAAAATTGAAGTTGAAATTGAAGTTGAAATTGAAGTTGAAATACAAGTTGAAATCGAAATTGAAATTGAAGTTGAAGTTGAAATTGAATTAGAAATTGGAATTGAAGTTAAAATTGAAGCTGAAAATGAAGTTGAAATTGAAGTAGAAATTGAAGTTGAAATTGAAGTTGAAATTGAAGTAGAAATTAAAGTTGAAATTGAAGTTGAAATTGAAGTTGAAATTAAAGTTGAAATTGAAGTTGAAATTGAAGTTGAAATTGAAGTTGAAATTGAAGTTGAAAGTGAAGTTGAAATAGAAGTTGAAATTAAATTTGAAATTGAAGTTGAAATTGAAGTTGAAATTGAAGTTGAAATTGAAGTTGAAATTGAAGTTGAAATTGAAGTTGAAATTGAAGTTGAAATTGAAGTTGAAATTGAAGTTGAAATTGAAGTTGAAGTAGAAGTTGAAATTGAAACTTGAAATTGAAGTTGAAATTGAAGTTGAAAATGAAGTTGAAATTGAAGTTGAAATTGAAGTTGAAATTGAAGTTGAAGTTGAAATTAAGTTTGAATTTGAAGTTGAAGTTGAAATTGAAGTTGAAATTGTAGTTGAAATTAAAGTTGAAATTGAAGTTGAAATTGAAGTTGAAATTGAAGTTGAAATTGAAGTTGAAATTGAAGTTGAAATTGAAGTTGAAATTGAAGTTGAAATTGAAGTTGAAATTGAAGTTGAAATTGAAGTTGAAATTGAAGTTGAAGTAGAAGTTGAAATTGAAGTTGAAATTTAAGTTGAAATTGAAGTTGAAAATGAAGTTGAAATTGAAGTTGAATTGAAGTTGAAATTGAAGTTGAAATTGAAGTTGAAATTGAAGTTGAAATTGAAGTTGAAATTGAAGTTGAAGTAGAAGTTGAAATTGAAGTTGAAATTGAAGTTGAAATTGAAGTTGAAAATGAAGTTGAAATTGAAGTTGAAATTGAAGTTGAAATTGAAGTTGAAATTGAAGTTGAAGTTGAAATTAAGTTTGAATTTGAAGTTGAAGTTGAAATTGAAGTTGAAGTAGAAGTTGAAATTGAAGTTGAAATTGAAGTTGAAATTGAAGTTGAAATTGAAGTTGAAAATGAAGTTGAAATTGAAGTAGAAATTGAAGTTGAAATTGAAGTTGAAATTGAAGTTGAAATTGAAGTAGAACTTAAAGTTGAAATTGAAGTTAAAATTGAAGTTGAAATTGAAGTTGAAACTGAAGTTGAAATTGAAGTTGAAATTGAAGTTGAAATTGAAGTTGAAATTGAAGTTGAAATTGAAGTTGGAAGTTGAAATTGAAGTTGAAATTGAAGTTGAAATTGAAGTTGAAATTGAAGTTGAAATTGAAGTTAAAGTTAAAGTTGAAATTGAAGTTGAAGTTGAAGTTGAAGTTGAAATTGACGTTGAAATTGAAGTTGAAATTGAAGTTTAAATTGAAGTTTAAATTGACGTTGAAATTGAAGTTGAAGTCGAAGTTGAAATTGAAGTTAAAATTGAAGTTAAAATTAAAGTTAAAATTGAAGTTGAAATTGAAGTTGAAATAGAAGTTGAAATTAATGTTGAAATTGAAGTTGAAATTGAAGTTAAAGTTAAAGTTGAAATTGAAGTTGAAGTTGAAGTTGAAGTTGAAGTTGAAGTTGAAATTGAAGTTGAAATTGAAGTTGAAATTGAAGTTGAAATTGAAGTTGAAATTGAAGTTGAAATTGAAGTTGAAATTGAAGTAGAAATTGAAGTTGAAATTGAAGTTGAAATTGAAGTAGAAATTAAAGTTGAAATTGAAGTTGAAATTGAAGTTGAAATTAAAGTTGAAATTGAAGTTGAAATTGAAGTTGAAATTGAAGTTGAAATTGAAGTTGAAATTGAAGTTGAAATTGAAGTTGAAATTGAAGTTGAAATTGAAGTTGAAATTGAAGTTGAAATTGAAGTTGAAGTAGAAGTTGAAATTGAAGTTGAAATTGAAGTTGAAATTGAAGTTGAAAATGAAGTTGAAATTGAAGTTGAAATTGAAGTTGAAATTGAAGTTAAAGTTGAAAATAAGTTTGAATTTGAAGTTGAAGTTGAAATTGAAGTTGAAATTGAAGTTGAAATTGAAGTTGAAATTGAAGTTGAAATAGTAGTTGAAATTGAAGTTGAAATTGAAGTTGAAATTGAAGTTGAAATTGAAGTTGAAATTGAAGTTGAAAATGAAGTTGAAGTCGAAGTTGAAATTGAAGTTAAAATTGAAGTTAAAATTAAAGTTAAAATTGAAGTTGAAATTGAAGTTGAAAAAGAAGTTGAAATTGAAGTTGAAAGTTAAGTTGAAATTGAAGTTAAAGTTAAAGTTGAAATTGAAGTTGAAGTTGAAGTTGAAATTGAAGTTGAAATTGAAGTTGAAATTGAAGTTGAAATTGAAGTTAAAATTAAAGTTAAAATTGAAGTTGAAATTGAAGTTGAAAATGAAGTTGAAATTGAAGTTGAAATTGAAGTTGAAATTGAAGTTGAAATTGAAGTTGAAATTGAAGTTGAAATTGAAGTTGAAATTGAAGTTGAAATTGAAGTTGAAATTGAAGTTGAAATTGAAGTTGAAATTGAAGTTGAAATTGAAGTTGAAATTGAAGTTGAAATTGAAGTTAAAGTTAAAGTTGAAATTGAAGTTGAAGTTGAAGTTGAAGTTGAAATTGACGTTGAAATTGAAGTTGAAATTGAAGTTTAAATTGAAGTTTAAATTGAAGTTTAAATTGAAGTTTAAATTGAAGTTGAAATTGAAGTTGAAGTCGAAGTTGAAATTGAAGTTAAAATTGAAGTTAAAATTAAAGTTAAAATTGAAGTTGAAATTGAAGTTGAAATAGAAGTTGAAATTAATGTTGAAATTGAAGTTGAAATTGAAGTTAAAGTTAAAGTTGAAATTGAAGTTGAAGTTGAAGTTGAAGTTGAAGTTGAAGTTGAAGTTGAAGTTGAAGTTGAAATTGAAGTTAAAATTAAAGTTAAAATTGAAGTTGAAATTGAAGTTGAAAATGAAGTTGAAATTGAAGTTGAAATTGAAGTTGAAATTGAAGTTGAAATTGAAGTTGAAATTGAAGTTGAAAATGAAGTTGAAGTCGAAGTTGAAATTGAAGTTAAAATTGAAGTTAAAATTAAAGTTAAAATTGAAGTTGAAATTGAAGTTGAAAAAGAAGTTGAAATTGAAGTTGAAAGTTAAGTTGAAATTGAAGTTAAAGTTAAAGTTGAAATTGAAGTTGAAGTTGAAGTTGAAATTGAAGTTGAAATTGAAGTTGAAATTGAAGTTAAAGTTGAAAATAAGTTTGAATTTGAAGTTGAAGTTGAAATTGAAGTTGAAATTGAAGTTGAAATTGAAGTTGAAATTGAAGTTGAAATTGAAGTTGAAATTGAAGTTGAAATTGAAGTTGAAATTGAAGTTGAAATAGTAGTTGAAATTGAAGTTGAAATTGAAGTTGAAATTGAAGTTGAAATTGAAGTTGAAATTGAAGTTGAAAATGAAGTTGAAGTCGAAGTTGAAATTGAAGTTAAAATTGAAGTTAAAATTAAAGTTAAAATTGAAGTTGAAATTGAAGTTGAAAAAGAAGTTGAAATTGAAGTTGAAAGTTAAGTTGAAATTGAAGTTAAAGTTAAAGTTGAAATTGAAGTTGAAGTTGAAGTTGAAATTGAAGTTGAAATTGAAGTTGAAATTGAAGTTGAAATTGAAGTTAAAATTAAAGTTAAAATTGAAGTTGAAATTGAAGTTGAAAATGAAGTTGAAATTGAAGTTGAAATTGAAGTTGAAATTGAAGTTGAAATTGAAGTTGAAATTGAAGTTGAAATTGAAGTTGAAATTGAAGTTGAAATTGAAGTTGAAATTGAAGTTGAAATTGAAGTTGAAATTGAAGTTGAAATTGAAGTTAAAGTTAAAGTTGAAATTGAAGTTGAAGTTGAAGTTGAAGTTGAAATTGACGTTGAAATTGAAGTTGAAATTGAAGTTTAAATTGAAGTTTAAATTGAAGTTTAAATTGAAGTTTAAATTGAAGTTGAAATTGAAGTTGAAGTCGAAGTTGAAATTGAAGTTAAAATTGAAGTTAAAATTAAAGTTAAAATTGAAGTTGAAATTGAAGTTGAAATAGAAGTTGAAATTAATGTTGAAATTGAAGTTGAAATTGAAGTTAAAGTTAAAGTTGAAATTGAAGTTGAAGTTGAAGTTGAAGTTGAAGTTGAAGTTGAAGTTGAAGTTGAAGTTGAAATTGAAGTTGAAATTGAAGTTGAAATTGAATTTGAAATTGAAGTTGAAATTAAAGTTGAAATTGAAGTTGAAGTTGAAGTTGAAGTTGAAGTTGAAATTGAAGTTGAATTTGAAGTTGAAATTGAAGTTGAAATTGAAGTTGAAATTGAAGTTGAAATTGAAGTTGAAATTGAAGTTGAAAATGAAGTTGAAATTGAAGTAGAAATTGAAGTTGAAATTGAAGTTGAAATTGAAGTTGAAATTGAAGTAGAAGTTAAAGTTGAAATTGAAGTTGAAATTGAAGTTAAAATTGAAGTTAAAATTAAAGTTAAAATTGAAGTTGAAGTTGAAATTAAGTTTGAATTTGAAGTTGAAGTTGAAATTGAAGTTGAAATTGAAGTTGAAATTGAAGTTGAAATTGAAGTTGAAATTGAAGTTGAAATTGAAGTTGAAATTGAAGTTGAAATTGAAGTTGAAAATGAAGTTGAAATTGAAGTAGAAATTGAAGTTGAAATTGAAGTTGAAATTGAAGTTGAAATTGAAGTAGAAGTTAAAGTTGAAATTGAAGTTGAAATTGAAGTTAAAATTGAAGTTAAAATTAAAGTTAAAATTGAAGTTGAAATTGAAGTTGAAAAAGAAGTTGAAATTGAAGTTGAAAGTGAAGTTGAAATTGAAGTTAAAGTTAAAGTTGAAATTGAAGTTGAAGTTGAAGTTGAAGTTGAAGTTGAAGTTGAAATTGAAGTTGAATTTGAAGTTGAAATTGAAGTTGAAATTGAAGTTGAAATTGAAGTTGAAATTGAAGTTGAAATTGAAGTTGAAATTGAAGTTGAAATTGAAGTTGAAGTCGAAGTTGAAATTGAAGTTGAAATTGAAGTTGAAATTGAAGTTGAAATTGAAGTTGAAATTGAAGTTAAAATTAAAGTTAAAATTGAAGTTGAAATTGAAGTTGAAATTGAAGTTGAAATTGAAGTTGAAATTGAAGTTGAAATTGAAGTTGAAGTCGAAGTTGAAATTGAAGTTAAAATTGAAGTTAAAATTAAAGTTAAAATTGAAGTTGAAATTGAAGTTGAAATTGAAGTTGAAATCGAAATTGAAATTGAAGTTGAAGTTGAAATTGAATTAGAAATTGGAATTGAAGTTAAAATTGAAGCTGAAAATGAAGTTGAAATTGAAGTAGAAATTGAAGTTGAAATTGAAGTTGAAATTGAAGTTGAAATTAAAGTTGAAATTGAAGTTGAAATTGAAGTTGAAATTGAAGTTGAAATTGAAGTTGAAAGTGAAGTTGAAATAGAAGTTGAAATTAAATTTGAAATTGAAGTTGAAATTGAAGTTGAAATTGAAGTTGAAATTGAAGTTGAAATTGAAGTTGAAATTGAAGTTGAAATTGAAGTTGAAGTAGAAGTTGAAATTGAAACTTGAAATTGAAGTTGAAATTGAAGTTGAAAATGAAGTTGAAATTGAAGTTGAAATTGAAGTTGAAATTGAAGTTGAAGTTGAAATTAAGTTTGAATTTGAAGTTGAAGTTGAAATTGAAGTTGAAATTGTAGTTGAAATTAAAGTTGAAATTGAAGTTGAAATTGAAGTTGAAATTGAAGTTGAAATTGAAGTTGAAATTGAAGTTGAAATTGAAGTTGAAATTGAAGTTGAAATTGAAGTTGAAATTGAAGTTGAAATTGAAGTTGAAGTAGAAGTTGAAATTGAAGTTGAAATTTAAGTTGAAATTGAAGTTGAAAATGAAGTTGAAATTGAAGTTGAATTGAAGTTGAAATTGAAGTTGAAATTGAAGTTGAAATTGAAGTTGAAATTGAAGTTGAAGTAGAAGTTGAAATTGAAGTTGAAATTGAAGTTGAAATTGAAGTTGAAAATGAAGTTGAAATTGAAGTTGAAATTGAAGTTGAAATTGAAGTTGAAATTGAAGTTGAAGTTGAAATTAAGTTTGAATTTGAAGTTGAAGTTGAAATTGAAGTTGAAGTAGAAGTTGAAATTGAAGTTGAAATTGAAGTTGAAATTGAAGTTGAAATTGAAGTTGAAAATGAAGTTGAAATTGAAGTAGAAATTGAAGTTGAAATTGAAGTTGAAATTGAAGTTGAAATTGAAGTAGAACTTAAAGTTGAAATTGAAGTTGAAATTGAAGTTGAAATTGAAGTTGAAACTGAAGTTGAAATTGAAGTTGAAATTGAAGTTGAAATTGAAGTTGAAATTGAAGTTGAAATTGAAGTTGAAATTGAAGTTGAAATTGAAGTTAAAGTTAAAGTTGAAATTGAAGTTGAAGTTGAAGTTGAAGTTGAAATTGACGTTGAAATTGAAGTTGAAATTGAAGTTTAAATTGAAGTTTAAATTGACGTTGAAATTGAAGTTGAAGTCGAAGTTGAAATTGAAGTTAAAATTGAAGTTAAAATTAAAGTTAAAATTGAAGTTGAAATTGAAGTTGAAATAGAAGTTGAAATTGAAGTTGAAATAGAAGTTGAAATTAATGTTGAAATTGAAGTTGAAATTGAAGTTAAAGTTAAAGTTGAAATTGAAGTTGAAGTTGAAGTTGAAATTGAAGTTGAAGTTGAAGTTGAAGTTGAAGTTGAAGTTGAAATTGAAGTTGAAATTGAAGTTGAAATTGAAGTTGAAATTGAAGTTGAAATTGAAGTTGAAATTGAAGTTGAAATTGAAGTAGAAATTGAAGTTGAAATTGAAGTTGAAATTGAAGTAGAAATTAAAGTTGAAATTGAAGTTGAAATTGAAGTTGAAATTAAAGTTGAAATTGAAGTTGAAATTGAAGTTGAAATTGAAGTTGAAATTGAAGTTGAAATTGAAGTTGAAATTGAAGTTGAAATTGAAGTTGAAATTGAAGTTGAAATTGAAGTTGAAATTGAAGTTGAAATTGAAGTTGAAGTAGAAGTTGAAATTGAAGTTGAAATTGAAGTTGAAATTGAAGTTGAAAATGAAGTTGAAATTGAAGTTGAAATTGAAGTTGAAATTGAAGTTAAAGTTGAAAATAAATTTGAATTTGAAGTTGAAGTTGAAATTGAAGTTGAAATTGAAGTTGAAATTGAAGTTGAAATTGAAGTTGAAATTGAAGTTGAAATTGAAGTTGAAATAGTAGTTGAAATTGAAGTTGAAATTGAAGTTGAAATTGAAGTTGAAATTGAAGTTGAAATTGAAGTTGAAAATGAAGTTGAAGTCGAAGTTGAAATTGAAGTTAAAATTGAAGTTAAAATTAAAGTTAAAATTGAAGTTGAAATTGAAGTTGAAAAAGAAGTTGAAATTGAAGTTGAAAGTTAAGTTGAAATTGAAGTTAAAGTTAAAGTTGAAATTGAAGTTGAAGTTGAAGTTGAAATTGAAGTTGAAATTGAAGTTGAAATTGAAGTTGAAATTGAAGTTAAAATTAAAGTTAAAATTGAAGTTGAAATTGAAGTTGAAAATGAAGTTGAAATTGAAGTTGAAATTGAAGTTGAAATTGAAGTTGAAATTGAAGTTGAAATTGAAGTTGAAATTGAAGTTGAAATTGAAGTTGAAATTGAAGTTGAAATTGAAGTTGAAATTGAAGTTGAAATTGAAGTTGAAATTGAAGTTGAAATTGAAGTTGAAATTGAAGTTAAAGTTAAAGTTGAAATTGAAGTTGAAGTTGAAGTTGAAGTTGAAATTGACGTTGAAATTGAAGTTGAAATTGAAGTTTAAATTGAAGTTGAAAATGAAGTTGAAGTCGAAGTTGAAATTGAAGTTAAAATTGAAGTTAAAATTAAAGTTAAAATTGAAGTTGAAATTGAAGTTGAAAAAGAAGTTGAAATTGAAGTTGAAAGTTAAGTTGAAATTGAAGTTAAAGTTAAAGTTGAAATTGAAGTTGAAGTTGAAGTTGAAATTGAAGTTGAAATTGAAGTTAAAGTTAAAGTTGAAATTGAAGTTGAAGTTGAAGTTGAAGTTGAAGTTGAAGTTGAAGTTGAAGTTGAAGTTGAAATTGAAGTTAAAATTAAAGTTAAAATTGAAGTTGAAATTGAAGTTGAAAATGAAGTTGAAATTGAAGTTGAAATTGAAGTTGAAATTGAAGTTGAAATTGAAGTTGAAATTGAAGTTGAAATTGAAGTTGAAAATGAAGTTGAAGTCGAAGTTGAAATTGAAGTTAAAATTGAAGTTAAAATTAAAGTTAAAATTGAAGTTGAAATTGAAGTTGAAAAAGAAGTTGAAATTGAAGTTGAAAGTTAAGTTGAAATTGAAGTTAAAGTTAAAGTTGAAATTGAAGTTGAAGTTGAAGTTGAAATTGAAGTTGAAATTGAAGTTGAAATTGAAGTTAAAGTTGAAAATAAGTTTGAATTTGAAGTTGAAGTTGAAATTGAAGTTGAAATTGAAGTTGAAATTGAAGTTGAAATTGAAGTTGAAATTGAAGTTGAAATTGAAGTTGAAATAGTAGTTGAAATTGAAGTTGAAATTGAAGTTGAAATTGAAGTTGAAATTGAAGTTGAAATTGAAGTTGAAAATGAAGTTGAAGTCGAAGTTGAAATTGAAGTTAAAATTGAAGTTAAAATTAAAGTTAAAATTGAAGTTGAAATTGAAGTTGAAAAAGAAGTTGAAATTGAAGTTGAAAGTTAAGTTGAAATTGAAGTTAAAGTTAAAGTTGAAATTGAAGTTGAAGTTGAAGTTGAAATTGAAGTTGAAATTGAAGTTGAAATTGAAGTTGAAATTGAAGTTAAAATTAAAGTTAAAATTGAAGTTGAAATTGAAGTTGAAAATGAAGTTGAAATTGAAGTTGAAATTGAAGTTGAAATTGAAGTTGAAATTGAAGTTGAAATTGAAGTTGAAATTGAAGTTGAAATTGAAGTTGAAATTGAAGTTGAAATTGAAGTTGAAATTGAAGTTGAAATTGAAGTTGAAATTGAAGTTGAAATTGAAGTTGAAATTGAAGTTAAAGTTAAAGTTGAAATTGAAATTGAAGTTGAAGTTGAAGTTGAAATTGACGTTGAAATTGAAGTTGAAATTGAAGTTTAAATTGAAGTTTAAATTGAAGTTTAAATTGAAGTTTAAATTGAAGTTGAAATTGAAGTTGAAGTCGAAGTTGAAATTGAAGTTAAAATTGAAGTTAAAATTAAAGTTAAAATTGAAGTTGAAATTGAAGTTGAAATAGAAGTTGAAATTAATGTTGAAATTGAAGTTGAAATTGAAGTTGAAATTGAAGTTGAAATTGAAGTTAAAGTTAAAGTTGAAATTGAAGTTGAAGTTGAAGTTGAAGTTGAAGTTGAAGTTGAAGTTGAAGTTGAAGTTGAAATTGAAGTTGAAATTGAAGTTGAAATTGAATTTGAAATTGAAGTTGAAATTAAAGTTGAAATTGAAGTTGAAGTTGAAGTTGAAGTTGAAGTTGAAGTTGAAGTTGAAATTGAAGTTGAATTTGAAGTTGAAATTGAAGTTGAAATTGAAGTTGAAATTGAAGTTGAAATTGAAGTTGAAGTAGAAGTTGAAATTGAAGCTGAAATTGAAGTTGAAATTGAAGTTGAAATTGAAGTTGAAATTGAAGTTGAAATTGAAGTTGAAAATGAAGTTGAAGTCGAAGTTGAAATTGAAGTTAAAATTGAAGTTAAAATTAAAGTTAAAATTGAAGTTGAAATTGAAGTTGAAAAAGAAGTTGAAATTGAAGTTGAAAGTTAAGTTGAAATTGAAGTTAAAGTTAAAGTTGAAATTGAAGTTGAAGTTGAAGTTGAAATTGAAGTTGAAATTGAAGTTGAAATTGAAGTTGAAATTGAAGTTAAAATTAAAGTTAAAATTGAAGTTGAAATTGAAGTTGAAAATGAAGTTGAAATTGAAGTTGAAATTGAAGTTGAAATTGAAGTTGAAATTGAAGTTGAAATTGAAGTTGAAATTGAAGTTGAAATTGAAGTTGAAATTGAAGTTGAAATTGAAGTTGAAATTGAAGTTGAAATTGAAGTTAAAATTGAAGTTGAAATTGAAGTTGAAATTGAAGTTAAAGTTAAAGTTGAAATTGAAGTTGAAGTTGAAGTTGAAGTTGAAATTGACGTTGAAATTGAAGTTGAAATTGAAGTTTAAATTGAAGTTTAAATTGAAGTTTAAATTGAAGTTTAAATTGAAGTTGAAATTGAAGTTGAAGTCGAAGTTGAAATTGAAGTTAAAATTGAAGTTAAAATTAAAGTTAAAATTGAAGTTGAAATTGAAGTTGAAATAGAAGTTGAAATTAATGTTGAAATTGAAGTTGAAATTGAAGTTAAAGTTAAAGTTGAAATTGAAGTTGAAGTTGAAGTTGAAGTTGAAGTTGAAGTTGAAGTTGAAGTTGAAATTGAAGTTAAAATTAAAGTTAAAATTGAAGTTGAAATTGAAGTTGAAAATGAAGTTGAAATTGAAGTTGAAATTGAAGTTGAAATTGAAGTTGAAATTGAAGTTGAAATTGAAGTTGAAAATGAAGTTGAAGTCGAAGTTGAAATTGAAGTTAAAATTGAAGTTAAAATTAAAGTTAAAATTGAAGTTGAAATTGAAGTTGAAAAAGAAGTTGAAATTGAAGTTGAAAGTTAAGTTGAAATTGAAGTTAAAGTTAAAGTTGAAATTGAAGTTGAAGTTGAAATTGAAGTTGAAGTTGAAGTTGAAATTGAAGTTGAAATTGAAGTTGAAATTGAAGTTAAAGTTGAAAATAAGTTTGAATTTGAAGTTGAAGTTGAAATTGAAGTTGAAATTGAAGTTGAAATTGAAGTTGAAATTGAAGTTGAAATTGAAGTTGAAATTGAAGTTGAAATTGAAGTTGAAATTGAAGTTGAAATAGTAGTTGAAATTGAAGTTGAAATTGAAGTTGAAATTGAAGTTGAAATTGAAGTTGAAATTGAAGTTGAAATTGAAGTTAAAGTTAAAGTTGAAATTGAAGTTGAAGTTGAAGTTGAAGTTGAAATTGACGTTGAAATTGAAGTTGAAATTGAAGTTTAAATTGAAGTTTAAATTGAAGTTTAAATTGAAGTTTAAATTGAAGTTGAAATTGAAGTTGAAGTCGAAGTTGAAATTGAAGTTAAAATTGAAGTTAAAATTAAAGTTAAAATTGAAGTTGAAATTGAAGTTGAAATAGAAGTTGAAATTAATGTTGAAATTGAAGTTGAAATTGAAGTTAAAGTTAAAGTTGAAATTGAAGTTGAAGTTGAAGTTGAAGTTGAAGTTGAAGTTGAAGTTGAAGTTGAAGTTGAAATTGAAGTTAAAATTGAAGTTAAAATTAAAGTTAAAATTGAAGTTGAAATTGAAGTTGAAATAGAAGTTGAAATTAATGTTGAAATTGAAGTTGAAATTGAAGTTGAAATTGAAGTTGAAATTGAAGTTGAAATTGAAGTTGAAAATGAAGTTGAAGTCGAAGTTGAAATTGAAGTTAAAATTGAAGTTAAAATTAAAGTTAAAATTGAAGTTGAAATTGAAGTTGAAAAAGAAGTTGAAATTGAAGTTGAAAGTTAAGTTGAAATTGAAGTTAAAGTTAAAGTTGAAATTGAAGTTGAAGTTGAAGTTGAAATTGAAGTTGAAATTGAAGTTGAAATTGAAGTTAAAGTTGAAAATAAGTTTGAATTTGAAGTTGAAGTTGAAATTGAAGTTGAAATTGAAGTTGAAATTGAAGTTGAAATTGAAGTTGAAATTGAAGTTGAAATTGAAGTTGAAATTGAAGTTGAAATAGTAGTTGAAATTGAAGTTGAAATTGAAGTTGAAATTGAAGTTGAAATTGAAGTTGAAATTGAAGTTGAAAATGAAGTTGAAGTCGAAGTTGAAATTGAAGTTAAAATTGAAGTTAAAATTAAAGTTAAAATTGAAGTTGAAATTGAAGTTGAAAAAGAAGTTGAAATTGAAGTTGAAAGTTAAGTTGAAATTGAAGTTAAAGTTAAAGTTGAAATTGAAGTTGAAGTTGAAGTTGAAATTGAAGTTGAAATTGAAGTTGAAATTGAAGTTGAAATTGAAGTTAAAATTAAAGTTAAAATTGAAGTTGAAATTGAAGTTGAAAATGAAGTTGAAATTGAAGTTGAAATTGAAGTTGAAATTGAAGTTGAAATTGAAGTTGAAATTGAAGTTGAAATTGAAGTTGAAATTGAAGTTGAAATTGAAGTTGAAATTGAAGTTGAAATTGAAGTTGAAATTGAAGTTGAAATTGAAGTTAAAGTTAAAGTTGAAATTGAAGTTGAAGTTGAAGTTGAAGTTGAAATTGACGTTGAAATTGAAGTTGAAATTGAAGTTTAAATTGAAGTTTAAATTGAAGTTTAAATTGAAGTTTAAATTGAAGTTGAAATTGAAGTTGAAGTCGAAGTTGAAATTGAAGTTAAAATTGAAGTTAAAATTAAAGTTAAAATTGAAGTTGAAATTGAAGTTGAAATAGAAGTTGAAATTAATGTTGAAATTGAAGTTGAAATTGAAGTTAAAGTTAAAGTTGAAATTGAAGTTGAAGTTGAAGTTGAAGTTGAAGTTGAAGTTGAAGTTGAAGTTGAAGTTGAAATTGAAGTTGAAATTGAAGTTGAAATTGAATTTGAAATTGAAGTTGAAATTAAAGTTGAAATTGAAGTTGAAGTTGAAGTTGAAGTTGAAGTTGAAGTTGAAATTGAAGTTGAATTTGAAGTTGAAATTGAAGTTGAAATTGAAGTTGAAATTGAAGTTGAAGTAGAAGTTGAAATTGAAGCTGAAATTGAAGTTGAAATTGAAGTTGAAATGAGTGAAATTGAAGTTGAATTGAATTGAAGTTGAAATTGAAGTTGAAGTTGAAATTGAAGTTGAATTTAAGTTGAATTGAAATTGAAGTTGAAATTGAAGTTGAAATTGAAGTTGAAATTGAAGTTGAAATTGAAGTTGAAATTGAAGTTGAAATTGAAGTTGAAATTGAAGTTGAAATTGAAGTTAAAATTGAAGTTGAAATTGAAGTTGAAAATGAAGTTGAAATTGAAGTTGAAAAGTGAAGTTGAAATTGAAGTTAGAAGTTAAAGTTGAAATTGAAGTTGAAGTTGAAGTTGAAGTTGAAGTTGAAGTTGAAATTGAAGTTGAATTTGAAGTTGAAATTGAAGTTGAAATTGAAGTTGAAATTGAAGTTGAAATTGAAGTTAAAATTAAAGTCGAAACCTGAAGTTGAAATTGAAGTTGAAATTGAAGTTGAAATTCAAGTCTGAATCAAGTCTGAATCCAATTATCAAGTCTGAATCCAATCCTAGATCCCAATCCTAATCCCAATCCTAATCCTACTCCTAATCCCAATCCTAATCCCAATCCTAATCCCAATCCTAATCCCAATCCTAATCCCAATCCTAATCCCAATCCTAATCCCAATCCTAATCCCAATCCTAACCCAACCTAAACTACCAATCAGTATCCAATCCTAAGTCCCAATCCTAAGCCCAATCCTAATCCCAAGTTCCTAATCAATTCGAAGTCCTACTCCTAATCCCAATCCTAACCCCAATCCTAACCCCAACCCTTAACCCCAATCCTAATCCCAATCCTAATCCCAATCCTAATCCCAATCCTAATCCCACCCCTAATCCTAATCCTAATCCTAATCCTAATCCCAATCCTAATCCCAATCCTAATCCCAATCCTAATCCCAATCCTAATCCCCATCCTAACCCCAACCCTAACCCCAATCCTAATCCCAATCCTAATCCCAATCCTAATCCCAATCCTAATCCCAATCCTAATCCCAATCCTAATCCCAATCCTAATCCTACTCCTAATCCCAATCCTAACCCCAATCCTAACCCCAACCCTAACCCCAATCCTAATCCCAATCCTAATCCCAATCCTAATCCCAATCCTAATCCCAATCCTAATCCCAATCCTAATCCCAATCCTAATCCCACTCCTAATCCCAATCCTAATCCCAATCCTAATCCCAATCCTAATCCCAATCCTAATCCCAATCCTAATCCCAATCCTAATCCCAATCCTAATCCCAATCCTAATCCCCATCCTAATCCTACTCCTAAATCCCAATCCTAACCCCAATCCTAACCCCAACCCTAACCCCAATCCTAATCCCAATCCTAATCCCCCTCCTAATCCCAATCCTAATCCCTATCCTAAACCCAATCCTAACCCTAACCCTAATCCCAATCCTAATCCTAATCCTAATCCTAATCCTAATCCTAATCCTAATCCCAATCCTAATCCAAATCCTAATCCCAATCCTAATCCCAATCCTAATCCCAATCCTAATCCCAATCCTAATCCCAATCCTAACCCCAACCCTAATCCCAATCCTAATCCCAATCCTAATCCCAATCCTAATCCCAATCCTAATCCCAATCCTAATCCCAATCCTAATCCCAATCCTAATCCCAATCCTAATCCCAATCCTAATCCCAATCCTAATCCCACTCCTAATCCTACTCCTAAATCCCAATCCTAATCCCAATCCTAATCCCAATCCTAATCCCAATCCTAATCCCAATCCTAATCCCAATCCTAATCCCAATCCTAATCCCAATCCTAACCCCAATCCTAATCCCAATCCTAATCCCAATCCTAATCCCAATCCTAATCCCAATCCTAATCCCAATCCTAATCCCAATCCTAATCCTACTCCTAATCCCAATCCTAACCCCAATCCTAACCCCAACCCTAACCCCAATCCTAATCCCAATCCTAATCCCAATCCTAATCCCAATCCTAATCCCAATCCTAATCCCACCCCTAATCCTAATCCTAATCCTAATCCTAATCCCAATCCTAATCCCAATCCTAATCCCAATCCTAATCCCAATCCTAATCCCAATCCTAATCCCAATCCTAACCCCAACCCTAACCCCAATCCTAATCCCAATCCTAATCCCAATCCTAATCCCAATCCTAATCCCAATCCTAATCCCAATCCTAATCCCAATCCTAATCCCAATCCTAATCCTACTCCTAATCCCAATCCTAACCCCAATCCTAACCCCAACCCTAACCCCAATCCTAATCCCAATCCTAATCCCAATCCTAATCCCACCCCTAATCCCAATCCTAATCCCAAGTCCTAATCCCAATCCTAACCCTAATCCTAATCCCAATCCTAATCCTAATCCTAATCCTAAGTCCTAATCCCAATTCCAACTCCCAATTCCAATCCTAACCCCAATCCTAATCCCCATCCTAACCCTAACCCAAATCCCAATCCTAATCCTAATCCTAATCCTAATCCTAATCCTAATCCCAATCCTAATCCCAATCCTAATCCCAATCCTAATCCCAATCCTAATCCCAATCCTAATCCCAATCCTAATCCCAATCCTACTCCCAATCCTAATCCCAATCCTAATCCCAATCCTACTCCCAACCCTAATCCCAATCCTAACCCCAATCCTAACCCCAACCCTAATCCCAATCCTAATCCCAATCCTAATCCCAATCCTAATCCCAATCCTAATCCCAATCCTAATCCCAATCCTAACCCTAACCCTTAATCCAAATCCTAATCCTAATCCTAATCCTAATCCCAATCCTAATCCCAATCCTAATCCCAATCCTAAACCCAATCCTAAACCCAATCCTAATCCCAATCCTAATCCTACTCCTAATCCCAATCCTAACCCCAATCCTAACCCCAACCCTAACCCCAATCCTAATCCCAATCCTAATCCCACTCCTAATCCCAACCATAATCCTAATCCTAATCCCAATCCTAATCCCAATCCTAACCCTAACCCTAATCCCAATCCTAATCCTAATCCTAATCCTAATCCTAATCCTAATCCCAATCCTAATCCCAATCCTAATCCCAATCCTAATCCCAATCCTAATCCCAATCCTAATCCCAATCCTAATCCCAATCCTACTCCCATTCCTAATCCCAATCCTAATCCCAATCCTAATCCCAATCCTAATCCCAATCCTAATCCCAATCCTAATCCTACTCCTAATCCCAATCCTAATCCCAATCCTAATCCCAATCCTAATCCCCATCCTAATCCCAATCCTAATCCCAATCCTAATCCCAATCCTAAATCCTAATCCCAACCTAAATCCAAATCCTAATCCTAATCCCAATCCTAATCCCAAACCTAATCCCAATCCTAATCCCAATCCTAATCCCAATCCTAATCCCAATCCTAATCCCAATCCTAATCCCACTCCTAATCCCAATCCTAATCCCAATCCTAATCCCAATCCTAATCCCAATCCTAATCCCAATCCTAATCCCAATCCTAATCCTACTCCTAATCCCAATCCTAATCCCAATCCTAATCCCAATCCTAATCCCAATCCTAATCCCAATCCTAATCCCAATCCTAACCCCAACCCTAACCCCAATCCTAATCCCAATCCTAATCCCAATCCTAATCCCAATCCTAATCCCAATCCTAATCCCAATCCTAATCCCAATCCTAATCCCAATCCTAATCCTACTCCTAATCCCAATCCTAACCCCAATCCTAACCCCAACCCTAACCCCAATCCTAATCCCAATCCTAATCCCAATCCTAATCCCAATCCTAATCCCAATCCTAATCCCAATCCTAATCCCACTCCTAATCCCAATCCTAATCCCAATCCTAATCCCAATCCTAATCCCAATCCTAATCCCAATCCTAATCCCAATCCTAATCCCAATCCTAATCCCAATCCTAATCCCAATCCTAATCCCAATCCTAATCCCAATCCTAATCCCAATCCTCACCCTAACCCTAATCCCAATCCTAATCCTAATCCTAATCCTAATCCCAATCCTAATCCCAATCCTAATCCCAATCCTAAACCCAATCCCAAACCCAATCCTAATCCCAATCCTAATCCTACTCCTAATCCCAATCCTAACCCCAATCCTAACCCCAACCCTAACCCCAATCCTAATCCCAATCCTAATCCCACTCCTAATCCTAACCATAATCCCAATCCTAATCCCAATCCTAACCCTAACCCTAATCCCAATCCTACTCCCAATCCTAACCCCAATCCTAATCCCAATCCTAATCCCAATCCTAATCCCAATCCTAATCCCAATCCTAATCCCAATCCTAATCCTACTCCTAATCCCAATCCTAATCCCAATCCTAATCCCAATCCTAATCCCCATCCTAATCCCAATCCTACTCCCAATCCTAATCCCAATCCTAATCCCAATCCTAACCCCAATCCTAATCCCAATCCTAATCCCAATCCTAATCCCAATCCTAATCCTACTCCTAATCCCAATCCTAATCCCAATCCTAATCCCAATCCTAATCCCAATCCTAATCCCAATCCTAATCCCAATCCTAATCCCAATCCTAATCCCAATCCTAATCCCAATCCTAATCCCAATCCTAATCCTACTCCTAATCCCAATCCTAATCCCAATCCTAATCCCAATCCTAATCCCCATCCTAATCCCAATCCTAATCCCAATCCTAATCCCAATCCTAATCCTAATCCCAACCTAAATCCAAATCCTAATCCTAATCCCAATCCTAATCCCAATCCTAATCCCAATCCTAATCCCAATCCTAATCCCAATCCTAATCCTACTCCTAATCCCAATCCTAACCCCAATCCTAACCCCAACCCTCACCCCAATCCTAATCCCAATCCTAATCCCACTCCTAATCCCAACCATAATCCCAATCCTAATCCCAATCCTAATCCCAATCCTAACCCTAACCCAAATCCCAATCCTAATCCTAATCCTAATCCTAATCCTAATCCTAATCCCAATCCTAATCCCAATCCTAATCCCAATCCTAATCCCAATCCTAATCCCAATCCTAATCCCAATCCTAATCCCAATCCTACTCCCAATCCTAATCCCAATCCTAATCCCAATCCTACTCCCAACCCTAATCCCAATCCTAACCCCAATCCTAACCCCAACCCTAATCCCAATCCTAATCCCAATCCTAATCCCAATCCTAATCCCAATCCTAATCCCAATCCTAACCCTAACCCTAATCCAAATCCTAATCCTAATCCTAATCCTAATCCCAATCCTAATCCCAATCCTAATCCCAATCCTAAACCCAATCCTAAACCCAATCCTAATCCCAATCCTAATCCTACTCCTAATCCCAATCCTAACCCCAATCCTAACCCCAACCCTAACCCCAATCCTAATCCCAATCCTAATCCCACTCCTAATCCCAACCATAATCCTAATCCTAATCCCAATCCTAATCCCAATCCTAACCCTAACCCTAATCCCAATCCTAATCCTAATCCTAATCCTAATCCTAATCCTAATCCCAATCCTAATCCCAATCCTAATCCCAATCCTAATCCCAATCCTAATCCCAATCCTAATCCCAATCCTAATCCCAATCCTACTCCCATTCCTAATCCCAATCCTAATCCCAATCCTAATCCCAATCCTAATCCCAATCCTAATCCCAATCCTAATCCTACTCCTAATCCCAATCCTAATCCCAATCCTAATCCCAATCCTAATCCCCATCCTAATCCCAATCCTAATCCCAATCCTAATCCCAATCCTAATCCTAATCCCAACCTAAATCCAAATCCTAATCCTAATCCCACAATCCTATCCCAAACCTAATCCCAATCATAATCCCAATCCTAATCCCAATCCTAATCCCAATCCTAATCCCAATCCTAATCCCACTCCTAATCCCAATCCTAATCCCAATCCTAATCCCAATCCTAATCCCAATCCTAATCCCAATCCTAATCCCCATCCTAATCCTACTCCTAATCCCAATCCTAACCCCAATCCTAACCCCAACCCTAACCCCAATCCTAATCCCAATCCTAATCCCCCTCCTAATCCCAATCCTAATCCCTATCCTAATCCCAATCCTAACCCTAACCCTAATCCCAATCCTAATCCCAATCCTAATCCTAATCCTAATCCTAATCCTAATCCCAATCCTAATCCAAATCCTAATCCCAATCCTAATCCCAATCCTAATCCCAATCCTAATCCCAATCCTAATCCCAATCCTAATCCCAATCCTAACCCCAACCCTAATCCCAATCCTAATCCCAATCCTAATCCCAATCCTAATCCCAATCCTAATCCCAATCCTAATCCCAATCCTAATCCCAATCCTAATCCCAATCCTAATCCTACTCCTAATCCCAATCCTAATCCCAATCCTAATCCCAATCCTAATCCCAATCCTAATCCCAATCCTAATCCCAATCCTAATCCCAATCCTAATCCCAATCCTAATCCCAATCCTAATCCCAATCCTAATCCTACTCCTAATCCCAATCCTAATCCCAATCCTAATCCCAATCCTAATCCCCATCCTAATCCCAATCCTAATCCCAATCCTAATCCCAATCCTAATCCTAATCCCAACCTAAATCCAAATCCTAATCCTAATCCCAATCCTAATCCCAATCCTAATCCCAATCCTAATCCCAATCCTAATCCCAATCCTAATCCTACTCCTAATCCCAATCCTAACCCCAATCCTAACCCCAACCCTCACCCCAATCCTAATCCCAATCCTAATCCCACTCCTAATCCCAACCATAATCCCAATCCTAATCCCAATCCTAATCCCAATCCTAACCCTAACCCAAATCCCAATCCTAATCCTAATCCTAATCCTAATCCTAATCCTAATCCCAATCCTAATCCCAATCCTAATCCCAATCCTAATCCCAATCCTAATCCCAATCCTAATCCCAATCCTAATCCCAATCCTACTCCCAATCCTAATCCCAATCCTAATCCCAATCCTACTCCCAACCCTAATCCCAATCCTAACCCCAATCCTAACCCCAACCCTAATCCCAATCCTAATCCCAATCCTAATCCCAATCCTAATCCCAATCCTAATCCCAATCCTAATCCCAATCCTAACCCTAACCCTAATCCAAATCCTAATCCTAATCCTAATCCTAATCCCAATCCTAATCCCAATCCTAATCCCAATCCTAAACCCAATCCTAAACCCAATCCTAATCCCAATCCTAATCCTACTCCTAATCCCAATCCTAACCCCAATCCTAACCCCAACCCTAACCCCAATCCTAATCCCAATCCTAATCCCACTCCTAATCCCAACCATAATCCTAATCCTAATCCCAATCCTAATCCCAATCCTAACCCTAACCCTAATCCCAATCCTAATCCTAATCCTAATCCTAATCCTAATCCTAATCCCAATCCTAATCCCAATCCTAATCCCAATCCTAATCCCAATCCTAATCCCAATCCTAATCCCAATCCTAATCCCAATCCTACTCCCATTCCTAATCCCAATCCTAATCCCAATCCTAATCCCAATCCTAATCCCAATCCTAATCCCAATCCTAATCCCAATCCTAATCCCAATCCTAATCCCAATCCTAATCCCAATCCTAATCCTACTCCTAATCCCAATCCTAATCCCAATCCTAATCCCAATCCTAATCCCCATCCTAATCCCAATCCTAATCCCAATCCTAATCCCAATCCTAATCCTAATCCCAACCTAAATCCAAATCCTAATCCTAATCCCAATCCTAATCCCAATCCTAATCCCAATCCTAATCCCAATCCTAATCCCAATCCTAATCCTACTCCTAATCCCAATCCTAACCCCAATCCTAACCCCAACCCTCACCCCAATCCTAATCCCAATCCTAATCCCACTCCTAATCCCAACCATAATCCCAATCCTAATCCCAATCCTAATCCCAATCCTAACCCTAACCCAAATCCCAATCCTAATCCTAATCCTAATCCTAATCCTAATCCTAATCCCAATCCTAATCCCAATCCTAATCCCAATCCTAATCCCAATCCTAATCCCAATCCTAATCCCAATCCTAATCCCAATCCTACTCCCAATCCTAATCCCAATCCTAATCCCAATCCTACTCCCAACCCTAATCCCAATCCTAACCCCAATCCTAACCCCAACCCTAATCCCAATCCTAATCCCAATCCTAATCCCAATCCTAATCCCAATCCTAATCCCAATCCTAATCCCAATCCTAACCCTAACCCTAATCCAAATCCTAATCCTAATCCTAATCCTAATCCCAATCCTAATCCCAAGTCCTAATCCCAATCCTAAACCCCAATCCTAAACCCAATCCTAATCCCAATCCTAATCCTACTCCTAATCCCAATCCTAACCCCAATCCTAACCCCAACCCTAACCCCAATCCTAATCCCAATCCTAATCCCACTCCTAATCCCAACCATAATCCTAATCCTAATCCCAATCCTAATCCCAATCCTAACCCTAACCCTAATCCCAATCCTAATCCTAATCCTAATCCTAATCCTAATCCTAATCCCAATCCTAATCCCAATCCTAATCCCAATCCTAATCCCAATCCTAATCCCAATCCTAATCCCAATCCTAATCCCAATCCTACTCCCATTCCTAATCCCAATCCTAATCCCAATCCTAATCCCAATCCTAATCCCAATCCTAATCCCAATCCTAATCCTACTCCTAATCCCAATCCTAATCCCAATCCTAATCCCAATCCTAATCCCCATCCTAATCCCAATCCTGAATCCCAATCCTAATCCCAATCCTAATCCTAATCCCAACCTAAATCCAAATCCTAATCCTAATCCCAATCCTAATCCCAAACCTAATCCCAATCCTAATCCCAATCCTAATCCCAATCCTAATCCCAATCCTAATCCCAATCCTAATCCCACTCCTAATCCCAATCCTTAATCCCAATCCTAATCCCAATCCTAATCCCAATCCTAATCCCAATCCTAATCCCCATCCTAATCCTACTCCTAATCCCAATCCTAACCCCAATCCTAACCCCAACCCTAACCCCAATCCTAATCCCAATCCTAATCCCCCTCCTAATCCCAATCCTAATCCCTATCCTAATCCCAATCCTAACCCTAACCCTAATCCCAATCCTAATCCCAATCCTAATCCTAATCCTAATCCTAATCCTAATCCCAATCCTAATCCAAATCCTAATCCCAATCCTAATCCCAATCCTAATCCCAATCCTAATCCCAATCCTAATCCCAATCCTAATCCCAATCCTAACCCCAACCCTAATCCCAATCCTAATCCCAATCCTAATCCCAATCCTAATCCCAATCCTAATCCCAATCCTAATCCCAATCCTAATCCCAATCCTAATCCCAATCCTAATCCTACTCCTAATCCCAATCCTAATCCCAATCCTAATCCCAATCCTAATCCCAATCCTAATCCCAATCCTAATCCCAATCCTAACCCCAACCCTAACCCCAATCCTAATCCCAATCCTAATCCCAATCCTAATCCCAATCCTAATCCCAATCCTAATCCCAATCCTAATCCCAATCCTAATCCCAATCCTAATCCTACTCCTAATCCCAATCCTAACCCCAATCCTAACCCCAACCCTAACCCCAATCCTAATCCCAATCCTAATCCCAATCCTAATCCCAATCCTAATCCCAATCCTAATCCCAATCCTAATCCCAATCCTAATCCCACTCCTAATCCCAATCCTAATCCCAATCCTAATCCCAATCCTAATCCCAATACTAATCCCAATCCTAATCCCAATCCTAATCCCAATCCTAATCCCAATCCTAATCCCAATCCTAATCCCAATCCTAATCCCAATCCTCACCCTAACCCTAATCCCAATCCTAATCCTAATCCTAATCCTAATCCCAATCCTAATCCCAATCCTAATCCCAATCCTAAACCCAATCCTAAACCCAATCCTAATCCCAATCCTAATCCTACTCCTAATCCCAATCCTAACCCCAATCCTAACCCCAACCCTAACCCCAATCCTAATCCCAATCCTAATCCCACTCCTAATCCTAACCATAATCCCAATCCTAATCCCAATCCTAACCCTAACCCTAATCCCCATCCTACTCCCAATCCTAATCCCAATCCTAATCCCAATCCTACTCCCAACCCTAATCCCAATCCTAATCCCAATCCTAATCCCAACCCTAATCCCAATCCTAATCCCAATCCTAATCCCAATCCTAATCCCAATCCTAATCCCAATCCTTATCCCAATCCTAATCCCAATCCTAATCCCAATCCTAATCCCAATCCTAATCCCAATCCTAATCCTACTCCTAATCCTAATCCTAATCCCAATCCTAATCCCAATCCTAATCCCCATCCTAATCCCAATCCTAATCCCAATCCTAATCCCAATCCTAATCCTACTCCTAATCCTAATCCTAATCCCAATCCTAATCCCAATCCTAATCCCCATCCTAATCCCAATCCTAATCCCAATCCTAATCCCAATCCTAATCCTAATCCCAATCCTAATCCCAATCCTAATCCCAATCCTAATCCCAATCCTAATCCCAATCCTAATCCCAATCCTAATCCCAATCCTAATCCCAATCCTAATCCCAATCCTAATCCCAATCCTAATCCCAATCCTAATCCTACTCCTAATCCCAATCCTAATCCCAATCCTAATCCCAATCCTAATCCCCATCCTAATCCCAATCCTACTCCCAATCCTAATCCCAATCCTAATCCCAATCCTAATCCCAATCCTACTCCCAACCCTAATCCCAATCCTAATCCCAATCCTAACCCCAATCCTAACCCCAACCCTAACCCCAATCCTAATCCCAATCCTAATCCCCCTCCTAATCCCAATCCTAATCCCTATCCTAATCCCAATCCTAACCCTAACCCTAATCCCAATCCTAATCCTAATCCTAATCCTAATCCTAATCCTAATCCTAATCCCAATCCTAATCCAAATCCTAATCCCAATCCTAATCCCAATCCACACACACCCCCCCCCCCCCTTCTTCTTCGTCCCCTCTCTCTCAACCCAAACCCCAACCCAAACCCCAACCCCAACCCCAACCCAAACCCCAACCCCAACCCCAACCCCAACCCCAACCCCAACCCCAACCCAAACCCCAAACCCAAACCCAACCCAAACCCCAACCCAAACCCCAACCCAAACCCCAACAAAAACCCCAACCCAAACCCCAACCCAAAACCCAAACCAAAACCCAACCCAAAACCCAACCCAAACCCCAACCCAAACCCCAAACCAAACACCAACCCAAACCCCAACCCAAACCCCAACCCAAACCCCAACCCAAACACCAACCCAAACCCCAACCAAAACCCCAACCCAAACCCCAACCCAAACCCCAACCCAAACCCCAACACCAACCCCAACCCAAACCCCAACCCAAACCCCAACCCAAACCCCAACCCAAACCCCAACCCAAACCCCAACCCAAACCCCAACCCAAACCCCAACCCAAACCCCAACCCAAACCCCAACCCAAACCCCAACCCAAACCCCAACCCCAACCCAAACCCCAACCCAAACCCCAACCCAAACCCCAACCAAAACCCCAACCCAAACCCCAACCCAAACCCCAACCCCAACCCCAACACCAACCCCAACCCAAACCCCAACCCAAACCCCAACCCAAACCCCAACCAAAACCCCAACCCAAACCCCAACCCAAACCCCAACCCCAACCCCAACACCAACCCCAACCCAAACCCCAACCCAAACCCCTACCCAAACCCCAACCCAAACCCCAACCCAATCCCCAACCCATACCCCAACCCAAACCCCAACCCAAACCCCAACCCAAACCCCAACCCAAACCCCAAACCAAACCCCAACCCAAACCCCAACCCAAACCCCAAACCAAACACCAACCCAAACCCCTACCCAAACCCCAACCCAAACACCAACCTAAACCCCTAACCCAAACCCAACCCAAACCCCTACCCAAACCCCCAACCCAACCCCAACTCAAACCCCAACCCATACCCCAACCAAATACCCTAACCAATACCCAACCATAACCCAACCAAATCACCTACGCCATACACTACCAAATCACATCAATAAACCACAACCCAAACCCCTAACCTTCAATCTCCATTTCCAGACAATCTACCCTTCACCTTCAACTTCCAACTCAACTCAATTCAACATAACTTCAATTCACTTCCAATTCCCCAACCTATCACTTCCCATCACAATCCAACCTTCAATTCACCTTCAAATTCCACTACTCAATTTCAACTACCAAATCAACTTCAACTCAATTCAACTTCAATTTCAACTCTATCAACTTCTTCAACCTTCAACTCAATCACTTCAATTCAACTTCAATTTCAACTTCAATTTCAACTTCAATTTCAACTTCAATTTCACCTTCAATTTTAACTTTAATTTTAACTTCAATTTAACTTCAATTTCAACTTCGACTTCACTTCAATTTCAACTTCAATTTCAACTTCAATGTCAACTTCAATTTCAACTTCAATTTCAACTTCAATTTCAACTTCAATTTCAACTTCAATTTTAACTTTAATTTTAACTTCAATTTCAACTTCAATTTCAACTTCAATTTCAACTTCAATTTCAACTTCAATTTCAACTTCAATTTCAACTTCGACTTCAACTTCAATTTCAACTTCAATTTCAACTTCAATTTCAACTTCAATTTCAACTTCAATTTCAACTTCAATTTCAACTTCAATTTCAACTTCAATTTCAACTTTAATTTTAACTTCAATTTCAACTTCAATTTCAACTTCAATTTCAACTTCAATTTCAACTTCAATTTCAACTTCAATTTCAACTTCAAATTCAACTTCAATTTCAACTTCAACTTCAACTTCAACTTCAACTTCAATTTCAACTTCAATTTCAACTTTAACTTTAACTTCAATTTCAACTTCACTTTCAACTTCAATTTCAACTTCTTTTTCAACTTCAATTTCAACTTCAATTTTAACTTTAATTTTAACTTCAATTTTAACTTCAATTTCAACTTCGACTTCAACTTCATTTTCAACTTCAATTTCAACTTCAATTTCAACTTCAATTTCAACTTCAATTTCAACTTCAATTTCAACTTCTATTTCAACTTCAATTTCAACTTCAATTTCAACTTCAATTTCAACTTCAATTTCAACTTCAATTTCAACTTAAATTTCAACTTCAATTTCAACTTCAACTTCAAATTCAAACTTAATTTCAACTTCAACTTCAATTTCAACTTCAATTTCAACTTCAATTTCAACTTCATTTTCAACTTCAATTTCAACTTCAATTTCAACTTCAATTTCAACTTCTACTTCAACTTCAATTTCAACTTCAATTTCAACTTCAATTTCAACTTCAATTTCAACTTCAATTTCAACTTCCATTTCTACTTCAATTTCAACTTCAATTTCAACTTCAATTTCAACTTCAATTTCAACTTCAATTTCAACTTCAATTTCAACTTCAATTTCAACTTCAACTTCAACTTCAACTTCAACTTCAACTTCAATTTCAACTTTAACTTTAACTTCAATTTCAACTTCAATTTCAACTTCAACTTCAACATTAATTTCAACTTCTATTTCAACTTCAATTTCAACTTCAATTTTAACTTTAATTTTAACTTCAATTTTAACTTCAATTTCAACTTCGACTTCAACTTCAATTTCAACGTCAATTTAAACTTCAATTTAAACTTCAATTTCAACTTCAATTTCAACGTCAATTTCAACTTCAACTTCAACTTCAACTTCAAATTCAACTTTAACTTTAACTTCAATTTCAACTTCAATTTCAACTTCAATTTCAACTTCAATTTCAACTTCAATTTCAACTTCAATTTCAACTTTAATTTGAACTTCAATTTGAACTTCAATTTCAACTTTAATTTCTACTTCAATTTCAACTTCAATTTCAACTTCAATTTCTACTTCAATTTCAACTTCAATTTCAACTTCAATTTCAACTTCAATTTCAACTTCAATTTCAACTTCAATTTCAACTTCAATTTCAACTTCAACTTCAACTTCAACTTCAACTTCAACTTCAATTTCAAATTTAACTTTAACTTCAATTTCAACTTCAATTTCAACTTCAATTTCAACATTAATTTCAACTTCTATTTCAACTTCAATTTCAACTTCAATTTTATCTTTAATTTTAACTTCAATTTTAACTTCAATTTCAACTTCGACTTCAACTTCAATTTCAACGTCAATTTCAACTTCAATTTCAACTTCAATTTCAACTTCAATTTCAACTTCAACTTCAAATTCAAACTTAATTTCAACTTCAACTTCAATTTCAACTTCAATTTCAACTTCAATTTCAACTTCATTTTCAACTTCAATTTCAACTTCAATTTCAACTTCAATTTCAACTTCTACTTCAACTTCAATTTCAACTTCAATTTCAACTTCAATTTCAACTTCAATTTCAACTTCAATTTCAACTTCAATTTCAACTTCAATTTCAACTTCAATTTCAACTTCAATTTCAACTTCCATTTCTACTTCAATTTCAACTTCAATTTCAACTTCAATTTCAACTTCAATTTCAACTTCAATTTCAACTTCAATTTCAACTTCAATTTCAACTTCAACTTCAACTTCAACTTCAACTTCAACTTCAATTTCAACTTTAACTTTAACTTCAATTTCAACTTCAATTTCAACTTCAACTTCAACATTAATTTCAACTTCTATTTCAACTTCAATTTCAACTTCAATTTTAACTTTAATTTTAACTTCAATTTTAACTTCAATTTCAACTTCGACTTCAACTTCAATTTCAACGTCAATTTAAACTTCAATTTAAACTTCAATTTCAACTTCAATTTCAACGTCAATTTCAACTTCAACTTCAACTTCAACTTCAAATTCAACTTTAACTTTAACTTCAATTTCAACTTCAATTTCAACTTCAATTTCAACTTCAATTTCAACTTCAATTTCAACTTCAATTTCAACTTTAATTTGAACTTCAATTTGAACTTCAATTTCAACTTTAATTTCTACTTCAATTTCAACTTCAATTTCAACTTCAATTTCTACTTCAATTTCAACTTCAATTTCAACTTCAATTTCAACTTCAATTTCAACTTCAATTTCAACTTCAATTTCAACTTCAATTTCAACTTCAACTTCAACTTCAACTTCAACTTCAACTTCAATTTCAAATTTAACTTTAACTTCAATTTCAACTTCAATTTCAACTTCAATTTCAACATTAATTTCAACTTCTATTTCAACTTCAATTTCAACTTCAATTTTATCTTTAATTTTAACTTCAATTTTAACTTCAATTTCAACTTCGACTTCAACTTCAATTTCAACGTCAATTTCAACTTCAATTTCAACTTCAATTTCAACTTCAATTTCAACTTCAACTTCAAATTCAAACTTAATTTCAACTTCAACTTCAATTTCAACTTCAATTTCAACTTCAATTTCAACTTCATTTTCAACTTCAATTTCAACTTCAATTTCAACTTCAATTTCAACTTCTACTTCAACTTCAATTTCAACTTCAATTTCAACTTCAATTTCAACTTCAATTTCAACTTCAATTTCAACTTCAATTTCAACTTCAATTTCAACTTCAATTTCAACTTCAATTTCAACTTCAATTTCAACTTCGACTTCAACTTCAATTTCAACTTCAATTTCAACTTCAATTTCAACTTCAATTTCAACTTCAATTTCAACTTCAATTTCAACTTCAATTTCAACTTCAATTTCAACTTTAATTTTAACTTCAATTTCAACTTCAATTTCAACTTCAATTTCAACTTCAATTTCAACTTCAATTTCAACTTCAATTTCAACTTCAAATTCAACTTCAATTTCAACTTCAACTTCAACTTCAACTTCAACTTCAATTTCAACTTCAATTTCAACTTTAACTTTAACTTCAATTTCAACTTCACTTTCAACTTCAATTTCAACTTCTTTTTCAACTTCAATTTCAACTTCAATTTTAACTTTAATTTTAACTTCAATTTTAACTTCAATTTCAACTTCGACTTCAACTTCATTTTCAACTTCAATTTCAACTTCAATTTCAACTTCAATTTCAACTTCAATTTCAACTTCAATTTCAACTTCTATTTCAACTTCAATTTCAACTTCAATTTCAACTTCAATTTCAACTTCAATTTCAACATCAATTTCAACTTAAATTTCAACTTCAATTTCAACTTCAACTTCAAATTCAAACTTAATTTCAACTTCAACTTCAATTTCAACTTCAATTTCAACTTCAATTTCAACTTCATTTTCAACTTCAATTTCAACTTCAATTTCAACTTCAATTTCAACTTCTACTTCAACTTCAATTTCAACTTCAATTTCAACTTCAATTTCAACTTCAATTTCAACTTCAATTTCAACTTCCATTTCTACTTCAATTTCAACTTCAATTTCAACTTCAATTTCAACTTCAATTTCAACTTCAATTTCAACTTCAATTTCAACTTCAATTTCAACTTCAACTTCAACTTCAACTTCAACTTCAACTTCAATTTTCAACTTTAACTTTAACTTCAATTTCAACTTCAATTTCAACTTCAACTTCAACATTAATTTCAACTTCTATTTCAACTTCAATTTCAACTTCAATTTTAACTTTAATTTTAACTTCAATTTTAACTTCAATTTCAACTTCGACTTCAACTTCAATTTCAACGTCAATTTAAACTTCAATTTAAACTTCAATTTCAACTTCAATTTCAACGTCAATTTCAACTTCAACTTCAACTTCAACTTCAAATTCAACTTTAACTTTAACTTCAATTTCAACTTCAATTTCAACTTCAATTTCAACTTCAATTTCAACTTCAATTTCAACTTTAATTTGAACTTCAATTTGAACTTCAATTTCAACTTTAATTTCTACTTCAATTTCAACTTCAATTTCAACTTCAATTTCTACTTCAATTTCAACTTCAATTTCAACTTCAATTTCAACTTCAATTTCAACTTCAATTTCAACTTCAATTTCAACTTCAATTTCAACTTCAACTTCAACTTCAACTTCAACTTCAACTTCAATTTCAAATTTAACTTTAACTTCAATTTCAACTTCAATTTCAACTTCAATTTCAACATTAATTTCAACTTCTATTTCAACTTCAATTTCAACTTCAATTTTATCTTTAATTTTAACTTCAATTTTAACTTCAATTTCAACTTCGACTTCAACTTCAATTTCAACGTCAATTTCAACTTCAATTTCAACTTCAATTTCAACTTCAATTTCAACTTCAACTTCAAATTCAAACTTAATTTCAACTTCAACTTCAATTTCAACTTCAATTTCAACTTCAATTTCAACTTCATTTTCAACTTCAATTTCAACTTCAATTTCAACTTCAATTTCAACTTCTACTTCAACTTCAATTTCAACTTCAATTTCAACTTCAATTTCAACTTCAATTTCAACTTCAATTTCAACTTCAATTTCAACTTCAATTTCAACTTCAATTTCAACTTCAATTTCAACTTCAATTTCAACTTCTACTTCAACTTCAATTTCAACTTCAATTTCAACTTCAATTTCAACTTCAATTTTAACTTCAATTTCAACTTCAATTTCAACTTCAATTTCTACTTCAATTTCAACTTCATTTTCAACTTCAATTTCAACTTCAATTTCAACTTCAATTTCAACTTCTACTTCAACTTCAATTTCAACTTCAATTTCAACTTCAATTTCAACTTCAATTTCAACTTCAATTTCAACTTCAATTTGAACTTCAATTTCTACTTCAATTTCAACTTTAACTTTAACTTCAATTTCAACTTCAATTTCAACATTAACTTCAACTTCTATTTCAACTTCAATTTCAACTTCAATTTTAACTTTAATTTTAACTTCAATTTTAACTTCAATTTCAACTTCGACTTCAACTTCAATTTCAACTTCAATTTAAATTTCAATTTAAACTTCAATTTCAACTTCAATTTCAACGTCAATTTCAACTTCAACTTCAACTTCAACTTCAATTTCAACTTTAACTTTATCTTCAATTTCAACTTCAATTTCAACTTCAATTTCAACTTCAATTTCAACTTCAATTTCAACTTCAATTTCAACTTCAATTTCAACTTCAATTTCAACTTCAATTTCAACTTCAATTTCAACTTCAATTTCAACTTCAATTTCAACTTCTATTTCAACTTCAATTTCAACTTCAATTTCAACTTCAATTTCAACTTCAATTTCAACTTCAATTTCAACTTCAATTTTAACTTTAATTTTAACTTCAATTTTAACTTCAATTTCAACTTCGACTTCAACTTCAATTTCAACTTCAATTTCAACTTCAATGTCAACTTCAATTTCAACTTCAATTTCAACTTCAATTTCAACTTCAATTTCAACTTCAATTTTAACTTTAATTTTAACTTCAATTTCAACTTCAATTTCAACTTCAATTTCAACTTCAAGTTTCAACTTCAATTTCAACTTCAATTTCAACTTCGACTTCAACTTCAATTTCAACTTCAATTTCAACTTCAATTTCAACTTCAATTTCAACTTCAATTTCAACTTCAATTTCAACTTCTATTTCAACTTCAATTTCAACTTCAATTTCAACTTCAATTTCAACTTCAATTTCAACTTCAATTTCAACTTAAATTTCAACTTCAATTTCAACTTCAACTTCAAATTCAAACTTAATTTCAACTTCAACTTCAATTTCAACTTCAATTTCAACTTCAATTTCAACTTCATTTTCAACTTCAATTTCAACTTCAATTTCAACTTCAATTTCAACTTCTACTTCAACTTCAATTTCAACTTCAATTTCAACTTCAATTTCAACTGCAATTTCAACTTCAATTTCAACTTCCATTTCTACTTCAATTTCAACTTCAATTTCAACTTCAATTTCAACTTCAATTTCAACTTCAATTTCAACTTCAATTTCAACTTCAATTTCAACTTCAACTTCAACTTCAACTTCAACTTCAACTTCAATTTCAACTTTAACTTTAACTTCAATTTCAACTTCAATTTCAACTTCAACTTCAACATTAATTTCAACTTCTATTTCAACTTCAATTTCAACTTCAATTTTAACTTTAATTTTAACTTCAATTTTAACTTCAATTTCAACTTCGACTTCAACTTCAATTTCAACGTCAATTTAAACTTCAATTTAAACTTCAATTTCAACTTCAATTTCAACGTCAATTTCAACTTCAACTTCAACTTCAACTTCAAATTCAACTTTAACTTTAACTTCAATTTCAACTTCAATTTCAACTTCAATTTCAACTTCAATTTCAACTTCAATTTCAACTTCAATTTCAACTTTAATTTGAACTTCAATTTGAACTTCAATTTCAACTTTAATTTCTACTTCAATTTCAACTTCAATTTCAACTTCAATTTCTACTTCAATTTCAACTTCAATTTCAACTTCAATTTCAACTTCAATTTCAACTTCAATTTCAACTTCAATTTCAACTTCAATTTCAACTTCAACTTCAACTTCAACTTCAACTTCAACTTCAATTTCAAATTTAACTTTAACTTCATTTTCAACTTCAATTTTAACTTCAATTCCAATTTCTAATTCAATTTCAACTTCAACTTCAACTTCAACTTCAACTTCAATTTCAACTTCAACTTTAACTTCAATTTCAACTTCAATTTCAACTTCAATTTCAACTTGTATTTCAACTTCAATTTCAACTTCAATTTCAACTTCAATTTTAACTTTAATTTTAACTTCAATTTTAACTTCAATTTCAACTTCGACTTCAACTTCAATTTCAACTTCAATTTCAACTTCAATTTCAACTTCAATTTCAACTTCAATTTCAACTTCAATTTCAACTTCAATTTCAACTTCAATTTTAACTTTAATTTTAACTTCAATTTCAACTTCAATTTCAACTTCAATTTCAACTTCAATTTCAACTTCAATTTCAACTTCAATTTCAACTTCAACTTCAACTTCAACTTCAACTTGTATTTCAACTTCAATTTCAACTTCAATTTCAACTTCAATTTCAACTTCAATTTCAACTTCAATTTTAACTTTAATTTTAACTTCAATTTTAACTTCAATTTCAACTTCGACTTCAACTTCAATTTCAACTTCAATTTCAACTTCAATTTCAACTTCAATTTCAACTTCAATTTCAACTTCAATTTCAACTTCAATTTTAACTTCAATTTCAACTTCAATTTCAACTTCAATTTCAACTTCAATTTCAACTTCAATTTCAACTTCAATTTCAACTTCAATTTCAACTTCAATTTCAACTTCGACTTCAACTTCGATTTCAACTTCAATTTCAACTTCAATTTCAACTTCAATTTCAACTTCAATTTCAACTTCAATTTCAACTTCAATTTCAACTTCAATTTCAACTTCAATTTCAACTTCAATTTCAACTTCAATTTCAACTTTAATTTTAACTTCAATTTCAACTTCAATTTCAACTTCAATTTCAACTTCAATTTCAACTTCAATTTCAACTTCAAATTCAACTTCAATTTCAACTTCAACTTCAACTTCAACTTCAACTTCAACTTCAACTTCAATTTCAACTTTAACTTTAACTTCAATTTAAACTTCACTTTCAACTTCAATTTCAACTTCTTTTTCAACTTCAATTTCAACTTCAATTTTAACTTTAATTTTAACTTCAATTTTAACTTCAATTTCAACTTCGACTTCAACTTCATTTTCAACTTCAATTTCAACTTCAATTTCAACTTCAATTTCAACTTCAATTTCAACTTCAATTTCAACTTCAATTTCAACTTCAATTTCAACTTCAATTTCAACTTCTATTTCAACTTCAATTTCAACTTCAATTTCAACTTCAATTTCAACTTCAATTTCAACTTCAATTTCAACTTCAATTTCAACTTCAATTTTAACTTTAATTTTAACTTCAATTTTAACTTCAATTTCAACTTCGACTTCAACTTCAATTTCAACTTCAATTTCAACTTCAATTTCAACTTCAATTTCAACTTCAATTTCAACTTCAATTTCAACTTCAATTTTAACTTTAATTTTAACTTCATTTTCAACTTCAATTTCAACTTCAATTTCAACTTCAATTTCAACTTCAATTTCAACTTCAACTTCAACTTCAACTTCAACTTGTATTTCAACTTCAATTTCAACTTCAATTTCAACTTCAATTTCAACTTCAATTTTAACTTTAATTTTAACTTCAATTTTAACTTCAATTTCAACTTCGACTTCAACTTCAATTTCAACTTCAATTTCAACTTCAATTTCAACTTCAATTTCAACTTCAATTTCAACTTCAATTTTAACTTTAATTTTAACTTCAATTTCAACTTCAATTTCAACTTCAATTTCAACTTCAATTTCAACTTCAATTTCAACTTCAATTTCAACTTCAATTTCAACTTCAATTTCAACTTCGACTTCAACTTCAATTTCAACTTCAATTTCAACTTCAATTTCAACTTCAATTTCAACTTCAATTTCAACTTCAATTTCAACTTCAATTTCAACTTCAATTTCAACTTCAATTTCAACTTCAGTTTCAACTTTAATTTTAACTTCAATTTCAACTTCAATTTCAACTTCAATTTCAACTTCAATTTCAACTTCAAATTCAACTTCAATTTCAACTTCAACTTCAACTTCAACTTCAACTTCAACTTCAATTTCAACTTTAACTTTAACTTCAATTTCAACTTCACTTTCAACTTCAATTTCAACTTCTTTTTCAACTTCAATTTCAACTTCAATTTTAACTTTAATTTTAACTTCAATTTTAACTTCAATTTCAACTTCGACTTCAACTTCATTTTCAACTTCAATTTCAACTTCAATTTCAACTTCAATTTCAACTTCAATTTCAATTTCAATTTCATCTTCAATTTCAACTTCAACTTCAAATTCAAACTTAATTTCAACTTCAACTTCAATTTCAACTTCAATTTCAACTTCAATTTCAACTTCATTTTCAACTTCAATTTCAACTTCAATTTCAGCTTCAATTTCAACTTCTACTTCAACTTCAATTTCAACTTCAATTTCAACTTCAATTTCAACTTCAAATTCAACTTCAATTTCAACTTCAACTTCAACTTCAACTTCAACTTCAACTTCAATTTCAACTTTAATTTTAACTTCAATTTCAAATTCAATTTCAACTTCAATTTCAACTTCAATTTCAACTTCAACTTCAACTTCAACTTCAACTTCAACTTCAACTTCAACTTCAATTTCAACTTTAACTTTAACTTCAATTTCAACTTCAATTTCAACATTAATTTCAACTTCTATTTCAACTTCAATTTCAACTTCAATTTTAACTTTAATTTTAACTTCAATTTTAACTTCAATTTCAACTTCGACTTCAACTTCAATTTCAACTTCAATTTAAACTTCAATTTAAACTTCAATTTAAACTTCAATTTAAACTTCAATTTCAACTTCAATTTCAACGTCAATTTCAACTTCAACTTCAACTTCAACTTCAATTTCAACTTTAACTTTAACTTCAATTTCAACTTCAATTTCAACTTCAATTTCAACTTCAATTTCAACTTCAATTTCAACTTCAATTTCAACTTCAATTTCAACTTCAATTTCAACTTCAATTTTCAACTTCAATTTCAACTTCAATTTCAACTTCAATTTCAACTTCATTTTCAACTTCAATTTCAACTTCAATTTTAACTTTAATTTTAACTTCAATTTCAACTTCAATTTCAACTTCAATTTCAACTTCAATTTCAACTTCAACTTCAACTTCAATTTCAACTTTAACTTTA
>JAUPFP010000285.1:0-44101 GCA_036925085.1 Brachycybe producta
TCAATATCAACTTAAAATTCAACTTCAGTTTCAACTTCAATTTCAACTTCAATTTCAACTTCAATTTCAACATCAATTTCAACTTCAATTTCAACTTCAATTTCAACTTCAATTTCAACTTCAATATCAACTTAAAATTCAACTTAAGTTTCAACTTCAATTTCAACTTCAATTTCAACTTCAATTTCAACTGCAATTTCAATTTAAAATTCAACTTCAGTTTCAACTTCAATTTCAACTTCAATTTCAACTTCAATTTCAACTTCAATTTCAACTTAAATTTCAACTTTAATTTCTACTTCAATTTCAACTTCAATTTCAACTTTAATTTCTACTTCAATTTCAACTTCAATTTCAACTTTAATTTCTACTTCAATTTCAACTTCAATTTCAACTTCAATTTCAACTTCAATTTCAACTTCAATTTCAACTGCAATTTCAATTTCAATTTTAACTTCAATTTCAACTTCAATTTCAACTTCAATTTTAATTTGAAGTTCAACTTCAATTTTAACTTCAGTTTCAACTTCAATTTCAACTTCAATTTCAACTTCAATTTCAACTTCAATTTCAATTTCAATTTCAACTGCAATTTCAATTTAAAATTCAACTTCAGTTTCAACTTCAATTTCAACTTCAATTTCAACTTCAATTTCAACTTCAATTTCAACTTCAACTTTAACTTCAACTTCAACTTCAACTTCAACTTCAACTTCAACTTCAACTTAATATTTAACTTCAACTTCAAATTCAACTTCAACTTCAAAATAACTTCAACTTCAACATTAACTTCAACCTCAACTTTAACTTCAACTTCAATTTCAACTTCAACTTCAACTTCAACTTTCACTTCAACTGCAAATTCAACTTCAACTTCAACTTCAACATTTACTTATCTTCAACTTCAACTTCAACTTCAAATTCAACTTCAATTTCAACGTCAACTTCAACTTCAACTTCAATTTCAATTTAAAATTCAACTTCAACTTCAACTTCAACTTCAACTTCAACTTAATATTTAACTTCAACTTCAAATTCATCTTCAACTTCAACTTCAACTTCAACTTCAACTTAAAATTCAACTTCAACTTCAACTTCAACTTCAACTTCAACTTTTACTTAACTTCAACTTCAACTTCAACTTCAACTTCAATTTCAAATTCAACTTCAACTTCAACTTCAACTTCAAATTCAACTTCAACTTCAACTTCAACTTCAACTTCAACTTCAAATTCAAATTCAACTTCAACTTCAACTTCAACTTCAACTTCAACTTCATCTTTTACTTAACTTCAACTTCAACTTAAACTTCAACTTCAAATTCAACTTCAAATTCAACTTCAACTTCAACTTCAACTTCAACTTCAACTTCAACTTAAAATTCAACTTCAACTTCAACTTCAACTTCAACTTTTACTTAACTTCAACTTCAACTTCAACTTCAAATTCGACATCAAATTCAACTTCAACTTCAAATTCAACTTCAACTTCAATTTCAACTTCAACTTCAACTTCAACTTCAACTTCAACTTCAACTTCAACTTCAACTTCAACTTCAACTTCAACTTCAATTTCAACTTCAACTTCAACATCAACTTAGACTTCAACTTCAACTTCAATTCCAACTTCAACTTCAACTTCAACTTAAAATTCAACTTCAACTTCAACTTCAACTTCAACATCAACTTCAACTTCAACTTTTACTTAACTTCAACTTCAACTTCAACTTCAACTTCAATTTCAAATTCAACTTCAACTTCAATTTCAACTTCAAATTCAACTTCAACTTCAACTTCAACTTCAACTTCAACTTCAAATTCAACTTCAACTTCAACTCCAACTTCAACTTAAAATTCAACTTCAACTTCAACTTCAACTTTTACTTAACTTCAACTTCAACTTCAACTTCAACTTCAACTTCAACTTCAACTTCAACTTCAAATTCAACTTCAACTTCAACTTCAACTTCAACTTCAACTTCATCTTTTACTTAACTTCAACTTCAACTTAAACTTCAACTTCAAATTCAACTTCAAATTCAACTTCAACTTCAACTTCAACTTCAACTTAAAATTTAACTTCAACTTCAACTTCAACTTCAACTTTTACTTAACTTCAACTTCAACTTCAACTTCAAATTCGACTTCAAATTCAACTTCAACTTCAAATTCAACTTCAACTTCAATTTCAACTTCAACTTCAACTCAAATTGAAATTTAACTTCAACTTCAACTTCAACTTCAACTGCAATTTTAGCTCCAACTTCAACTTCAAATTTCTTCTCAACTTCAATTTTAATCTCAACTTCACTTCAACTTCGACTTTCACTTTAACTTCAACTTCAACTTAAACTTCAACTTCAAATTCAACTTCAAATTCAACTTCAACTTCAACTTCAACTTCAACTTAAAATTCAACTTCAACTTCAACTTCAACTTCAACTTTTACTTAACTTCAACTTCAACTTCAACTTCAAATTCGACTTCAAATTCAACTTCAACTTCAAACTCAACTTCAACTTCAACTTCAACTTTAACTTTTACTTAACTTCCACTTCAACTTAAAATTCAACTTCAACTTCAACTTTTACTTAACTTCAACTTCAAATTCAACTTCAAATTCAACTTCAACTTCAACTTCATCTTCAACTTCAACTTTTACTTAACTTCAACTTCAACTTCAACTTCAACTTTAAATTCAACTTCAAAATCAACTTCAACTTCAACTTCAACTTTTACTTAACTTCAACTTCAACTTCAACTTCAAATTCAACTTCAACTTCAACTTCAAATTCAACTTCAACTTCAACTTCAACTTCAAATTCAACTTCAACTTCAACTTCAACTTCAACTTAAAATTCAACTTCAAATTCAACTTCAACTTCAACTTCAACTTTAACTTCAACTTAAAATTCAACTTCAACTTCAACTTCAACTTCAAATTCAACTTCAACTTCAACTTCAACTTCAACTTCAACTTCAACTGCAACTTAAAATTCAACTTCAACTTCAACTTCAACTTCAACTTCAACTTAAAATTCAACTTCAACTTCAACTTCAACTTCAACTTCAACTTCAACTTCAATTTCAACTTCAACTTTAACTTAATATTTAACTTCAACTTCAAATTCAACTTCAAATTCAACTTCAACTTCAAAATAACTTCAACTTCAACATTAACTTCAACCTCAACTTTAACTTCAACTTCAATTTCAACTTCAACTTCAACTTCAACTTTCACTTCAACTGCAAATTCAACTTCAACTTCAACTTCAACTTAAAATTCAACTTCAACTTCAACTTCAACTTGAACTTCAACTTCAACTTCAAATTCAACTTCAACTTCAACTTCAACTTTTACTTAACTTCAACTTCAACTTCAACTTCAACTTCAAATTCAACTTCAACTTCAACTTCAACTTTTACTTAACTTCAACTTCAACTTCAACTTCAATTTCAACTTCAACTTCAACTTCAACTTCAACTTCAACTTCAACTTCAACTTATAAATCAACTTCAACTTCAACTTCAATTTCAACTTCAACTTCAACTTCAACTTCAACTTAAAATTCAACTTCAACTTCAACTTCAACTTCAACTTCAAATTCAACTTCAACTTCAACTTCAACTTTTCCTTAACTTCAACTTCAACTTCAACTTCAACTTCAACTTCAAATTCAACTTCAACTTCAACTTCAACTTCAACTTTTACTTAACTTCAACTTCAACTTCAACTTCAATTTCAACTTCAACTTCAACTTCAACTTCAAATTCAACTTCAACTTCAACTTCAACTTTTCCTTAACTTCAACTTCAACTTCAACTTCAACTTCAACTTCAATTTCAAATTCAACTTCAACTTCAACTTCAACTTCAACTTCAACTTCAACTTCAACTTCAAATTCAACTTAAAATTCAACTTCAACTTCAACTTCAACTTTTACTTAACTTCAAATTCAACTTCAACTTCATATTCGACTTCAAATTCAACTTCAACTTCAAATTCAACTTCAACTTCAATTTCAACTTCAACTTCAACTTCAACTTCAAATTCAACTTCAACTTCAACTTCAACTTCAAATTCAACTTCAACTTCAACTTCAACTTTTACTTAACTTCAACTTCAACTTCAACTTCAACTTCAACTTCAACTTCAACTTCAACTTCAACTTCAAATTCAACTTCAACTTCAACTTCAACTTCAACTTTTACTTAACTTCAACTTCAACTTCAACTTCAATTTCAACTTCAACTTCAACTTCAACTTCAAATTCAACTTCAACTTCAACTTCAACTTTTCCTTAACTTCAACTTCAACTTCAACTTCAACTTCAACTTCAATTTCAAATTCAACTTCAACTTCAACTTCAACTTCAACTTCAACTTCAACTTCAACTTCAAATTCAACTTAAAATTCAACTTCAACTTCAACTTCAACTTTTACTTAACTTCAAATTCAACTTCAACTTCATATTCGACTTCAAATTCAACTTCAACTTCAAATTCAACTTCAAATTCAACTTCAACTTCAAAATAACTTCAACTTCAACATTAACTTCAACCTCAACTTTAACTTCAACTTCAATTTCAACTTCAACTTCAACTTCAACTTTCACTTCAACTGCAAATTCAACTTCAACTTCAACTTCAACATTTACTTATCTTCAACTTCAACTTCAACTTCAAATTCAACTTCAATTTCAATGTCAACTTCAACTTCAACTTCAATTTCAATTTAAAATTCAACTTCAACTTCAACTTCAACTTCAACTTCAACTTCAACTTAATATTTAACTTCAACTTCAAATTCAACTTCAACTTCAACTTCAACTTAAAATTCATCTTCAACTTCAACTTCAACTTCAACTTCAACTTCAACTTCAACTTCAACTTCAAATTCAACTTCAACTTCAACTTCAACTTTTACTTAACTTCAACTTCAACTTCAACTTCAACTTCAAATTCAACTTCAACTTCAACTTCAACTTTTAATTAACTTCAACTTCAACTTCAACTTCAATTTCAAATTCAACTTCAACTTCAACTTCAACTTCAACTACAACTTCAACTTCAACTTAAAATTCAACTTCAACTTCAACTTAAAATTCAACTTCAACTTAAAATTCAACTTCAACTTCAATTTCAACTTCAACTTCAACTTCAAATTCAACTTCAACTTCAACTTCAACTTTTACTTAACTTCAACTTCAACTTCAACTTCAACTTCAACTTCAACTTCAACTTCAACTTTTACTTAACTTCAACATCAACTTCAACTTCAACTTCAAATTCAACTTCAAATTCAACTTCAACTTCAAAATAACTTCAACTTCAACATTAACTTCAACCTCAACTTTAACTTCAACTTCAATTTCAACTTCAACTTCAACTTCAACTTTCACTTCAACTGCAAATTCAACTTCAACTTCAACTTCAACTTCAACATTTACTTATCTTCAACTTCAACTTCAACTTCAAATTCAACTTCAATTTCAACGTCAACTTGAACTTCAACTTCAATTTCAATTTAAAATTCAACTTCAACTTCAACTTCAACTTCAACTTCAACCTCAACTTCAACTTCAACTTCAACTTCAACTCAAATTGAAATTTAACTTCAACTTCAACTTCAACTTCAACTTCAACTTCAATTTCAATTTAAAATTCAACTTCAACTTCAACTTCAACTTCAACTTCAACCTCAACTTCAAATTCAACTTCAACTTCAAAATAACTTCAACTTCAACATTAACTTCAACCTCAACTTTAACTTCAACTTCAATTTCAACTTCAACTTCAACTTCAACTTTCACTTCAACTGCAAATTCAACTTCAACTTCAACATTAACTTCAACCTCAACTTTAACTTCAACTTCAATTTCAACTTCAACTTCAACTTCAACTTTCACTTCAACTGCAAATTCAACTTCAACTTCAACTTCAACTTCAACATTTACTTATCTTCAACTTCAACTTCAACTTCAAATTCAACTTCAAATTCAACTTCAACTTCAACTTCAACTTCAACTTAAAATTCAACTTCAACTTCAACTTCAACTTTTACTTAACTTCAACTTCAACTTCAACTTCAACTTCAACTTCAACTTCAACTTCAACTTCAAATTCAACTTCAACTTTAACTTCAACTTCAACTTCAACTTCATCTTTTACTTAACTTCAACTTCAACTTAAACTTCAACTTCAAATTCAACTTCAAATTCAACTTCAACTTCAACTTCAACTGCAATTTTAGCTCCAACTTCAACTTCAAATTTCTTTTCAACTTCAATTTTAATCTCAACTTCACTTCAACTTCGACTTTCACTTTAACTTCAACTTCAACTTCAATTACAAATTCAACTTCAAACTCAACTTCAAATTCAACTTCAACTTCAACTTCAACTTCAACTTAAAATTCAACTTCAACTTCAACTTCAACTTCAACTTCAACTTTTACTTAACTTCAACTTCAACTTCAACTTCAACTTCAACTTCAACTTCAAATTCAACTTCAACTTCAACTTCAACTTCAACTTCAACTTCATCTTTTACTTAACTTCAACTTCAACTTAAACTTCAACTTCAAATTCAACTTCAAATTCAACTTCAACTTCAACTTCAACTTCAACTTAAAATTCAACTTCAACTTCAACTTCAACTTCAACTTTTACTTAACTTCAACTTCAACTTCAACTTCAAATTCGACTTCAAATTCAACTTCAACTTCAAATTCAACTTCAACTTCAATTTCAACTTCGACTTCAACTCAAATTGAAGTTTAACTTCAACTTCAACTTCAACTTCAACTGCAATTTTAGCTCCAACTTCAACTTCAAATTTCTTTTCAACTTCAATTTTAATCTCAACTTCAGTTCAACTTCGACTTTCACTTTAACTTCAACTTCAACTTCAATTACAAATTCAACTTCAAACTCAACTTCAACTTCAACTTCAACTTCAAATTCAACTTCAACTTCAACTTCAACTTCAACTTCAACTTCAACTTCAACTTCAACTTCAACTTCAATTTCAACTTCAACTTCAACATCAACTTAGACTTCAACTTCAACTTCAATTTCAACTTCAACTTCAACTTCAACTTAAAATTCAACTTCAACTTCAACTTCAACTTCAACATCAACTTCAACTTCAACTTTTACTTAACTTCAACTTCAACTTCAACTTCAACTTCAATTTCAAATTCAACTTCAACTTCAACTTCAACTTCAAATTCAACTTCAACTTCAACTTCAACTTCAACTTCAACTTCAAATTCAACTTCAAATTCAACTTCAACTTCAACTTCAACTTCAACTTAAAATTCAACTTCAACTTCAACTTCAACTTTTACTTAACTTCAACTTCAACTTCAACTTCAACTTCAACTTCAACTTCAACTTCAACTTCAAATTCAACTTCAACTTCAACTTCAACTTCAACTTCAACTTCATCTTTTACTTAACTTCAACTTCAACATAAACTTCAACTTCAAATTCAACTTCAAATTCAACTTCAACTTCAACTTCAACTTCAACTTAAAATTCAACTTCAACTTCAACTTCAACTTCAACTTTTACTTAACTTCAACTTCAACTTCAACTTCAAATTCGACTTCAAATTCAACTTCAACTTCAAATTCAACTTCAACTTCAATTTCAACTTCAACTTCAACTCAAATTGAAATTTAACTTCAACTTCAACTTCAACTTCAACTGCAATTTTAGCTCCAACTTCAACTTCAAATTTCTTTTCAACTTCAATTTTAATCTCAACTTCACTTCAACTTCAACTTTCACTTTAACTTCAACTTCAACTTAAACTTCAACTTCAAATTCAACTTCAAATTCAACTTCAACTTCAACTTCAACTTCAACTTAAAATTCAACTTCAACTTCAACTTCAACTTCAAATTCGACTTCAAATTCAACTTCAACTTCAAACTCAACTTCAACTTCAACTTCAACTTTAACTTTTACTTAACTTCCACTTCAACTTAAAATTCAACTTCAACTTCAACTTTTACTTAACTTCAACTTCAAATTCAACTTCAAATTCAACTTCAACTTCAACTTCATCTTCAACTTCAACTTTTACTTAACTTCAACTTCAACTTCAACTTCAACTTTAAATTCAACTTCAAAATCAACTTCAACTTCAACTTCAACTTTTACTTAACTTCAACTTCAACTTCAACTTCAAATTCAACTTCAACTTCAACTTCAAATTCAACTTCAACTTCAACTTCAACTTCAAATTCAACTTCAAATTCAACTTCAACTTCAACTTCAACTTCAACTTAAAATTCAACTTCAAATTCAACTTCAACTTCAACTTCAACTTCAACTTTAACTTCAACTTAAAATTCAACTTCAACTTCAACTTCAACTTCAAATTCAACTTCAACTTCAACTTCAACTTCAACTTCAACTTCAACTGCAACTTAAAATTCAACTTCAACTTCAACTTCAACTTCAACTTCAACTTAAAATTCAACTTCAACTTCAACTTCAACTTCAACTTCAACTTCAACTTCAACTTCAACTTCAACTTCAATTTCAACTTCAACTTTAACTTAATATTTAACTTCAACTTCAAATTCAACTTCAAATTCAACTTCAACTTCAAAATAACTTCAACTTCAACATTAACTTCAACCTCAACTTTAACTTCAACTTCAATTTCAACTTCAACTTCAACTTCAACTTTCACTTCAACTGCAAATTCAACTTCAACTTCAACTTCAACTTAAAATTCAACTTCAACTTCAACTTTTACTTAACTTCAACTTCAACTTCAACTTCAATTTCAACTTCAACTTCAACTTCAACTTCAACTTCAACTTCAACTTCAACTTATAAATCAACTTCAACTTCAATTTCAACTTCAACTTCAACTTCAACTTCAACTTAAAATTCAACTTCAACTTCAACTTCAACTTCAACTTCAAATTCAACTTCAACTTCAACTTCAACTTTTCCTTAACTTCAACTTCAACTTCAACTTCAACTTCAACTTAAAATTCAACTTCAACTTCAACTTCAACTTCAACTTTTACTTAACTTCAACTTCAACTTCAACTTCAATTTCAACTTCAACTTCAACTTCAACTTCAAATTCAACTTCAACTTCAACTTCAACTTTTCCTTAACTTCAACTTCAACTTCAACTTCAACTTCAATTTCAAATTCAACTTCAACTTCAACTTCAACTTCAACTTCAACTTCAAATTCAACTTCAACTTCAACTTCAACTTCAACTTAAAATTCAACTTCAACTTCAACTTCAACTTTTACTTAACTTCAAATTCAACTTCAACTTCAAATTCGACTTCAAATTCAACTTCAACTTCAAATTCAACTTCAACTTCAATTTCAACTTCAACTTCAACTTCAACTTCAAATTCAACTTCAACTTCAACTTCAACTTCAAATTCAACTTCAACTTCAACTTCAACTTTTACTTAACTTCAACTTCAACTTCAACTTCAACTTCAACTTCAACTTCAACTTCAACTTCAACTTAATATTTAACTTCAACTTCAAATTCAACTTCAAATTCAACTTCAACTTCAAAATAACTTCAACTTCAACATTACCTTCAACCTAAACTTTAACTTCAACTTCAATTTCAACTTCAACTTCAACTTCAACTTTCACTTCAACTGAAAATTCAACTTCAACTTCAACTTCAACATTTACTTATCTTCAACTTCAACTTCAACTTCAAATTCAACTTCAATTTCAACGTCAACTTCAACTTCAACTTCAACTTTTACTTAACTTCAACTTCAACTTCAACTTCAATTTCAACTTCAACTTCAACTTCAACTTCAAATTCAACTTCAACTTCAACTTCAACTTTTCCTTAACTTCAACTTCAACTTCAACTTCAACTTCAATTTCAAATTCAACTTCAACTTCAACTTCAACTTCAACTTCAACTTCAAATTCAACTTCAACTTCAACTTCAACTTCAACTTAAAATTCAACTTCAACTTCAACTTCAACTTTTACTTAACTTCAAATTCAACTTCAACTTCAAATTCGACTTCAAATTCAACTTCAACTTCAAATTCAACTTCAACTTCAATTTCAACTTCAACTTCAACTTCAACTTCAAATTCAACTTCAACTTCAACTTCAACTTCAAATTCAACTTCAACTTCAACTTCAACTTTTACTTAACTTCAACTTCAACTTCAACTTCAACTTCAACTTCAACTTCAACTTCAACTTCAACTTAATATTTAACTTCAACTTCAAATTCAACTTCAAATTCAACTTCAACTTCAAAATAACTTCAACTTCAACATTACCTTCAACCTCAACTTTAACTTCAACTTCAATTTCAACTTCAACTTCAACTTCAACTTTCACTTCAACTGAAAATTCAACTTCAACTTCAACTTCAACATTTACTTATCTTCAACTTCAACTTCAACTTCAAATTCAACTTCAATTTCAACGTCAACTTCAACTTCAACTTCAATTTCAATTTAAAATTCAACTTCAACTTCAACTTCAACTTCAACTTCAACTTCAACTTCAACTTCAACTTAATATTTAACTTCAACTTCAAATTCAACTTCAACTTCAACTTCAACTTCAACTTAAAATTCAACTTCAACTTCAACTTCAACTTCAACTTCAACTTCAACTTCAACTTCAACTTCAAATTCAACTTCAACTTCAACTTCAACTTTTACTTAACTTCAACTTCAACTTCAACTTCAACTTCAAATTCAACTTCAACTTCAACTTCAACTTTTAATTAACTTCAACTTCAACTTCAACTTCAATTTCAAATTCAACTTCAACTTTAACTTCAACTTCAACTACAACTTCAACTTCAACTTAAAATTCAACTTCAACTTCAACTTAAAATTCAACTTCAACTTAAAATTCAACTTCAACTTCAACTTCAACTTCAACTTCAACTTCAACTTTCACTTCAACTGCAAATTCAACTTCAACTTCAACTTCAACTTAAAATTCAACTTCAACTTCAACTTCAACTTTTACTTAACTTCAAATTCAACTTCAACTTCAAATTCGACTTCAAATTCAACTTCAACTTCAAATTCAACTTCAACTTCAATTTCAACTTCAACTTCAACTTCAACTTCAAATTCAACTTCAACTTCAACTTCAACTTCAAATTCAACTTCAACTTCAACTTCAACTTTTACTTAACTTCAACTTCAACTTCAACTTCAACTTCAACTTCAACTTCAACTTCAACTTCAACTTCAACTTCAACTTCAACTTAATATTTAACTTCAACTTCAAATTCAACTTCAAATTCAACTTCAACTTCAAAATAACTTCAACTTCAACATTAACTTCAACCTCAACTTTAACTTCAACTTCAATTTCAACTTCAACTTCAACTTCAACTTTCACTTCAACTGCAAATTCAACTTCAACTTCAACTTCAACATTTACTTATCTTCAACTTCAACTTCAACTTCAAATTCAACTTCAATTTCAACATCAACTTCAACTTCAACTTCAATTTCAATTTAAAATTCAACTTCAACTTCAACTTCAACTTCAACTTCAACTTCAACTTCAACTTCAACTTCAACTTCAACTTAATATTTAACTTCAACTTCAAATTCAACTTCAACTTCAACTTCAACTTCAACTTAAAATTCAACTTCAACTTCAACTTCAACTTCAACTTCAACTTCAACTTCAACTTCAACTTCAAATTCAACTTCAACTTCAACTTCAACTTTTACTTCAACTGCAAATTCAACTTCAACTTCAACTTCAACATTTACTTATCTTCAACTTCAACTTCAACTTCAAATTCAACTTCAATTTCAACGTCAACTTCAACTTCAACTTCAATTTCAATTTAAAATTCAACTTCAACTTCAACTTCAACTTCAACTTAATATTTAACTTCAACTTCAAATTCAACTTCAACTTCAACTTCAACTTCAACTTAAAATTCAACTTCAACTTCAACTTCAACTTCAACTTCAAATTCAACTTCAACTTCAACTTCAACTTTTCCTTAACTTCAACTTCAACTTCAACTTCAACTTCAACTTCAAATTCAACTTCAACTTCAACTTCAACTTCAACTTTTACTTAACTTCAACTTCAACTTCAACTTCAATTTCAACTTCAACTTCAACTTCAACTTCAACTTTCACTTCAACTGCAAATTTAACTTCAACTTCAACTTCAACATTTACTTATCTTCAACTTCAACTTCAACTTCAAATTCAACTTCAATTTCAACGTCAACTTCAACTTCAACTTCAATTTCAATTTAAAATTCAACTTCAACTTCAACTTCAACTTCAACTTAATATTTAACTTCAACTTCAAATTCAACTTCAACTTCAACTTCAACTTCAACTTCAACTTCAACTTCAACTTCAAATTCAACTTCAACTTCAACTTCAACTTTTACTTAACTTCAACTTCAACTTCAACTTCAACTTCAAATTCAACTTCAACTTCAACTTCAACTTTTACTTAACTTCAACTTCAACTTCAACTTCAACTTCAAATTCAACTTCAACTTCAACTTCAACTTTTAATTAACTTCAACTTCAACTTCAACTTCAATTTCAAATTCAACTTCAACTTCAACTTCAACTTCAACTTCAACTACAACTTCAACTTCAACTTAAAATTCAACTTCAACTTCAACTTAAAATTCAACTTCAACTTAAAATTCAACTTCAACTTCAACTTCAACTTCAACTTCAACTTCAAATTCAACTTCAACTTCAACTTCAACTTTTACTTAACTTCAACTTCAACTTCAACTTCAACTTCAAATTCAACTTCAACTTCAACTTCAACTTCAACTTTTACTTAACTTCAACATCAACTTCAACTTCAACTTCAAATTCAACTTCAAATTCAACTTCAACTTCAAAATAACTTCAACTTCAACATTAACTTCAACCTCAACTTTAACTTCAACTTCAATTTCAACTTCAACTTCAACTTCAACTTTCACTTCAACTGCAAATTCAACTTCAACTTCAACTTCAACTTCAACATTTACTTATCTTCAACTTCAACTTCAACTTCAAATTCAACTTCAATTTCAACGTCAACTTCAACTTCAACTTCAATTTCAATTTAAAATTCAACTTCAACTTCAACTTCAACTTCAACTTCAACTTCAACTTCAACTTCAACTTCAACTTCAACTCAAATTGAAATTTAACTTCAACTTCAACTTCAACTTCAACTGCAATTTTAGCTCCAACTTCAACTTCAAATTTCTTTTCAACTTCAATTTTAATCTCAACTTCACTTCAACTTCGACTTTCACTTTAACTTCAACTTCAACTTCAATTACAAATTCAACTTCAAACTCAACTTCAACTTCAACTTCAACTTCAACTTCAATTACAAATTCAACTTCAAACTCAACTTCAACTTCAACTTCAACTTTAACTTTTACTTAACTTCCACTTCAACTTAAAATTCAACTTCAACTTCAACTTTTACTTAACTTCAACTTCAAATTCAACTTCAAATTCAACTTCAACTTCAACTTCATCTTCAACTTCAACTTTTACTTAACTTCAACTTCAACTTCAACTTCAACTTTAAATTCAACTTCAAAATCAACTTCAACTTCAACTTCAACTTTTACTTAACTTCAACTTCAACTTCAACTTCAAATTCAACTTCAACTTCAACTTCAAATTCAACTTCAACTTCAACTTCAACTTCAAATTCAACTTCAAATTCAACTTCAACTTCAACTTCAACTTCAACTTAAAATTCAACTTCAAATTCAACTTCAAATTCAACTTCAACTTCAACTTCAACTTCAACTTTAACTTCAACTTAAAATTCAACTTCAACTTCAACTTCAACTTCAAATTCAACTTCAACTTCAACTTCAACTTCAACTTCAACTTCAACTGCAACTTAAAATTCAACTTCAACTTCAACTTCAACTTCAACTTCAACTTAAAATTCAACTTCAACTTCAACTTCAACTTCAAATTCAACTTCAACTTCAACTTCAACTTCAACTTCAATTTCAACTTCAACTTCAACTTAATATTTAACTTCAACTTCAAATTCAACTTCAAATTCATCTTCAACTTCAAAATAACTTCAACTTCAACATTAACTTCAACCTCAACTTTAACTTCAACTTCAATTTCAACTTCAACTTCAACTTCAACTTTCACTTCAACTGCAAATTCAACTTCAACTTCAACTTCAACTTAAAATTCAACTTCAACTTCAACTTCAACTTCAACTTCAACTTCAACTTCAACTTCAAATTCAACTTCAACTTCAACTTCAACTTTTACTTAACTTCAACTTCAACTTCAACTTCAACTTCAAATTCAACTTCAACTTCAACTTCAACTTTTACTTAACTTCAACTTCAACTTCAACTTCAATTTCAACTTCAACTTCAACTTCAACTTCAACTTAAACTTCAACTTCAACTTATAATTCAACTTCAACTTCAATTTCAACTTCAACTTCAACTTCAACTTCAACTTAAAATTCAACTTCAACTTCAACTTCAACTTCAACTTCAAATTCAACTTCAACTTCAACTTCAACTTTTACTTAACTTCAACTTCAACTTCAACTTCAACTTCAACTTCAAATTCAACTTCAACTTCAACTTCAACTTCAACTTTTAATTAACTTCAACTTCAACTTCAACTTCAACTTTTACTTAACTTCATCTTCAACTTCAACTTCAATTTCAAATTCAACTTCAACTTCAAATTCAACTTCAACTTCAACTTCAACTTCAACTTTTACTTAACTTCAAATTCCACTTCAACTTCAAATTCGACTTCAAATTCAACTTCAACTTCAAATTCAACTTCAACTTCAATTTCAACTTCAATTTCAACTTCAAATTCAAATTCAACTTCAACTTCAACTTCAACTTCAAACTCAACTTCAACTTCAACTTCAACTTTTACTTAACTTCAACTTCAACTTCAACTTCAACTTCAACTTCAACTTCAACTTCAACTTCAACTTCAACTTCAACTTCAACTTCAACTTCAACTTCAACTTCAACTTAATATTTAACTTCAACTTCAAATTCAACTTCAACTTCAACTTCAACTTCAACTTAAAATTCAACTTCAACTTCAACTTCAACTTCAACTTCAAATTCAACTTCAACTTCAACTTCAACTTTTACTTAACTTCAACTTCAACTTCAACTTCAACTTCAAATTCAACTTCAACTTCAACTTCAACTTTTACTTAACTTCAACTTCAACTTCAACTTCAATTTCAACTTCAACTTCAACTTCAACTTCAACTTCAACTTCAACTTAAACTTCAACTTCAACTTATAATTCAACTTCAACTTCGATTTCAACTTCAACTTCAAATTAAAATTCAACTTCAACTTCAACTTCAACTTCAACTTCAACTTCAAATTCAACTTCAACTTCAACTTCAACTTCAACTTCAACTTCAACTTAAAATTCAACTTCAACTTCAACTTCAACTTCAACTTCAACTTCAAATTCAACTTCAACTTCAACTTCAACTTTTACTTAACTTCAACTTCAACTTCAACTTCAACTTCAACTTCAAATTCAACTTCAACTTCAACTTCAACTTCAACTTTTAATTAACTTCAACTTCAACTTCAACTTCAACTTTTACTTAACTTCAACTTCAACTTCAACTTCAATTTCAAATTCAACTTCAACTTCAAATTCAACTTCAACTTCAACTTCAACTTCAACTTCAACTTCAAATTCAACTTCAACTTCAACTTCAACTTCAACTTAAAATTCAACTTCAACTTCAACTTCAACTTTTACTTAACTTCAAATTCCACTTCAACTTCAAATTCGACTTCAAATTCAACTTCAACTTCAAATTCAACTTCAACTTCAATTTCAACTTCAAATTCGACTTCAAATTCAACTTCAACTTCAACTTCAACTTCAAACTCAACTTCAACTTCAACTTCAACTTTTACTTAACTTCAACTTCAACTTCAACTTCAACTTCAACTTCAACTTCAACTTCAACTTCAACTTCAACTTCAACTTCAACTTCAACTTCAACTTCAACTTAATATTTAACTTCAACTTCAAATTCAACTTCAAATTCAACTTCAAATTCAACTTCAACTTCAAAATAACTTCAACTTCAACATTAACTTCAACCTCAACTTTAACTTCAACTTCAACTTCAACTTCAACTTCAACTTTCACTTCAACTGCAAATTCAACTTCAACTTCAACTTCAACATTTACTAATCTTCAACTTCAACTTCAACTTCAAATTCAACTTCAATTTCAACGTCAACTTCAACTTCAACTTCAATTTCAATTTAAAATTCAACTTCAACTTCAACTTCAACTTCAACTTCAACTTAATATTTAACTTCAACTTCAATTACAAATTCAACTTCAAACTCAACTTCAACTTCAACTTCAACTTCAACTTCAATTACAAATTCAACTTCAAACTCAACTTCAACTTCAACTTCAACTTTAACTTTTACTTAACTTCCACTTCAACTTAAAATTCAACTTCAACTTCAACTTTTACTTAACTTCAACTTCAAATTCAACTTCAACTTCAACTTCATCTTCAACTTCAACTTTTACTTAACTTCAACTTCAACTTCAACTTCAACTTTAAATTCAACTTCAAAATCAACTTCAACTTCAACTTCAACTTTTACTTAACTTCAACTTCAACTTCAACTTCAACTTCAAATTCAACTTCAACTTCAACTTCAAATTCAACTTCAACTTCAACTTCAACTTCAAATTCAACTTCAAATTCAACTTCAACTTCAACTTCAACTTCAACTTAAAATTCAACTTCAAATTCAACTTCAACTTCAACTTCAACTTTAACTTCAACTTAAAATTCAACTTCAACTTCAACTTCAACTTCAAATTCAACTTCAACTTCAACTTCAACTTCAACTTCAACTGCAACTTAAAATTCAACTTCAACTTCAACTTCAACTTCAACTTCAACTTAAAATTCAACTTCAACTTCAACTTCAACTTCAACTTCAACTTCAACTGCAACTTAAAATTCAACTTCAACTTCAACTTCAACTTGAACTTCAACTTAAAATTCAACTTCAACTTCAACTTCAACTTCAACTTCAACTTCAATTTCAACTTCAACTTCAACATCAACTTAGACTTCAACTTCAACTTCAATTTCAACTTCAACTTCAACTTCAACTTAAAATTCAACTTCAACTTCAACTTCAACTTCAACATCAACTTCAACTTCAACTTTTACTTAACTTCAACTTCAACTTCAACTTCAACTTCAATTTCAAATTCAACTTCAACTTCAACTTCAACTTCAAATTCAACTTCAACTTCAACTTCAACTTCAACTTCAAATTCAACTTCAAATTCAACTTCAACTTCAACTTCAACTTCAACTTCAACTTCAACTTCAACTTCAACTTCAACTTTTACTTAACTTCAACTTCAACTTCAACTTCAACTTCAACTTCAACTTCAACTTCAACTTCAAATTCAACTTCAACTTCAACTTCAACTTCAACTTCAACTTCATCTTTTACTTAACTTCAACTTCAACTTAAACTTCAACTTCAAATTCAACTTCAACTTCAACTTCAACTTCAACTTTTACTTAACTTCAACTTCAACTTCAACTTCAAATTCGACTTCAAATTCAACTTCAACTTCAAATTCAACTTCAACTTCAATTTCAACTTCAACTTCAACTCAAATTGAAATTTAACTTCAACTTCAACTTCAACTTCAACTGCAATTTTAGCTCCAACTTCAACTTCAAATTTCTTTTCAACTTCAATTTTAATCTCAACTTCACTTCAACTTCGACTTTCACTTTAACTTCAACTTCAACTTCAATTACAAATTCAACTTCAAACTCAACTTCAACTTCAACTTCAACTTCAACTTTTAATTAACTTCAACTTCAACTTCAACTTCAACTTTTACTTAACTTCAACTTCAACTTCAACTTCAATTTCAAATTCAACTTCAACTTCAAATTCAACTTCAACTTCAACTTCAACTTCAACTTCAACTTCAAATTCAACTTCAACTTCAACTTCAACTTCAACTTAAAATTCAACTTCAACTTCAACTTCAACTTTTACTTAACTTCAAATTCCACTTCAACTTCAAATTTGACTTCAAATTCAACTTCAACTTCAAATTCAACTTCAACTTCAATTTCAACTTCAACTTCAACTTCAACTTCAAATTCAACTTCAACTTCAACTTCAACTTCAAACTCAACTTCAACTTCAACTTCAACTTTTACTTAACTTCAACTTCAACTTCAACTTCAACTTCAACTTCAACTTCAACTTCAACTTCAACTTCAACTTCAACTTCAACTTCAACTTCAACTTCAACTTAATATTTAACTTCAACTTCAAATTCAACTTCAAATTCAACTTCAACTTCAAAATAACTTCAACTTCAACATTAACTTCAACCTCAACTTTAACTTCAACTTCAATTTCAACTTCAACTTCAACTTCAACTTTCACTTCAACTGCAAATTCAACTTCAACTTCAACTTCAACATTTACTAATCTTCAACTTCAACTTCAACTTCAAATTCAACTTCAATTTCAACGTCAACTTCAACTTCAACTTCAATTTCAATTTAAAATTCAACTTCAACTTCAACTTCAACTTCAACTTCAACTTAATATTTAACTTCAACTTCAATTACAAATTCAACTTCAAACTCAACTTCAACTTCAACTTCAACTTCAACTTCAATTACAAATTCAACTTCAAACTCAACTTCAACTTCAACTTCAACTTTAACTTTTACTTAACTTCCACTTCAACTTAAAATTCAACTTCAACTTCAACTTTTACTTAACTTCAACTTCAAATTCAACTTCAACTTCAACTTCATCTTCAACTTCAACTTTTACTTAACTTCAACTTCAACTTCAACTTCAACTTTAAATTCAACTTCAAAATCAACTTCAACTTCAACTTCAACTTTTACTTAACTTCAACTTCAACTTCAACTTCAACTTCAAATTCAACTTCAACTTCAACTTCAAATTCAACTTCAACTTCAACTTCAACTTCAAATTCAACTTCAAATTCAACTTCAACTTCAACTTCAACTTCAACTTAAAATTCAACTTCAAATTCAACTTCAACTTCAACTTCAACTTCAACTTTAACTTCAACTTAAAATTCAACTTCAACTTCAACTTCAACTTCAAATTCAACTTCAACTTCAACTTCAACTTCAACTTCAACTGCAACTTAAAATTCAACTTCAACTTCAACTTCAACTTCAACTTCAACTTAAAATTCAACTTCAACTTCAACTTCAACTTCAACTTCAACTTCAACTTCAACTTCAACTTCAATTTCAACTTCAACTTCAACTTAATATTTAACTTCAACTTCAAATTCAACTTCAAATTCAACTTCAACTTCAAAATAACTTCAACTTCAACATTAACTTCAACCTCAACTTTAACTTCAACTTCAATTTCAACTTCAACTTCAACTTCAACTTTCACTTCAACTGCAAATTCAACTTCAACTTCAACTTCAACTTAAAATTCAACTTCAACTTCAACTTCAACTTCAACTTCAACTTCAACTTCAAATTCAACTTCAACTTCAACTTCAACTTTTACTTAACTTCAACTTCAACTTCAACTTCAACTTCAAATTCAACTTCAACTTCAACTTCAAATTCAACTTCAACTTCAACTTCAACTTTTACTTAACTTCAACTTCAATTTCAACTTCAACTTCAACTTCAACTTCAACTTCAACTTCAACTTCAACTTATAATTCAACTTCAACTTCAATTTCAACTTCAACTTCAACTTCAACTTCAACTTAAAATTCAACTTCAACTTCAACTTCAACTTCAACTTCAACTTCAAATTCAACTTCAACTTCAACTTCAACTTTTACTTAACTTCAACTTCAACTTCAACTTCAACTTCAACTTCAAATTCAACTTCAACTTCAACTTCAACTTCAACTTTTAATTAACTTCAACTTCAACTTCAACTTCAACTTTTACTTAACTTCATCTTCAACTTCAACTTCAATTTCAAATTCAACTTCAACTTCAAATTCAACTTCAACTTCAACTTCAACTTCAACTTCAACTTCAAATTCAACTTCAACTTCAACTTCAACTTCAACTTAAAATTCAACTTCAACTTCAACTTCAACTTTTACTTAACTTCAAATTCCACTTCAACTTCAAATTCGACTTCAAATTCAACTTCAACTTCAAATTCAACTTCAATTTCAACTTCAACTTCAACTTCAAATTCAAATTCAACTTCAACTTCAACTTCAACTTCAAACTCAACTTCAACTTCAACTTCAACTTTTACTTAACTTCAACTTCAACTTCAACTTCAACTTCAACTTCAACTTCAACTTCAACTTCAACTTCAACTTAATATTTAACTTCAACTTCAAATTCAACTTCAAATTCAACTTCAACTTCAAAATAACTTCAACTTCAACATTAACTTCAACCTCAACTTTAACTTCAACTTCAATTTCAACTTCAACTTCAACTTCAACTTTCACTTCAACTGCAAATTCAACTTCAACTTCAACTTCAAATTCAACTTCAATTTCAACGTCAACTTCAACTTCAACTTCAATTTCAATTTAAAATTCAACTTCAACTTCCACTTCAACTTCAACTTCAACTTAATATTTAACTTCAACTTCAACTTCAACTTCAAATTCAACTTCAACTTCAACTTCAACTTTTACTTAACTTCAACTTCAACTTCAACTTCAACTTCAAATTCAACTTCAACTTCAACTTCAACTTTTAATTAACTTCAACTTCAACTTCAACTTCAATTTCAAATTCAACTTCAACTTCAACTTCAACTACAACTTCAACTTCAACTTAAAATTCAACTTCAACTTCAACTTAAAATTCAACTTCAACTTAAAATTCAACTTCAACTTCAACTTCAACTTCAACTTCAACTTCAAATTCAACTTCAACTTCAACTTCAACTTTTACTTAACTTCAACTTCAACTTCAACTTCAACTTCAACTTCAACTTTTACTTAACTTCAACATCAACTTCAACTTCAAATTCAACTTCAAATTCAACTTCAACTTCAAAATAACTTCAACTTCAACATTAACTTCAACCTCAACTTTAACTTCAACTTCAATTTCAACTTCAACTTCAACTTCAACTTTCACTTCAACTGCAAATTCAACTTCAACTTCAACTTCAACTTCAACATTTACTTATCTTCAACTTCAACTTCAACTTCAAATTCAACTTCAATTTCAACGTCAACTTCAACTTCAACTTCAATTTCAATTTAAAATTCAACTTCAACTTCAACTTCAACTTCAACTTCAACTTCAACTTCAACTTCAACTTCAACTTCAACTTCAACTTCAACTTAATATTTAACTTCAACTTCAAATTCAACTTCAACTTCAACTTCAACTTCAACTTCAACTTAAAATTCAACTTCAACTTCAACTTCAACTTCAACTTCAACTTCAAATTCAACTTCAACTTCAACTTCAACTTTTACTTAACTTCAACTTCAACTTCAACTTCAACTTCAAATTCAACTTCAACTTCAACTTCAACTTTTACTTAACTTCAACTTCAACTTCAACTTCAATTTCAACTTCAACTTCAACTTCAACTTCAACTTCAACTTCAACTTAAACTTAAACTTCAACTTATAATTCAACTTCAACTTCAATTTCAACTTCAACTTCAAATTAAAATTCAACTTCAACTTCAACTTGAACTTCAACTTCAACTTCAAATTCAACTTCAACTTCAACTTCAACTTCAACTTCAACTTCAACTTAAAATTCAACTTCAACTTCAACTTCAACTTCAACTTCAACTTCAAATTCAACTTCAACTTCAACTTCAACTTCAACTTCAACTTCAACTTCAAATTCAACTTCAACTTCAACTTCAACTTCAACTTTTAATTAACTTCAACTTCAACTTCAACTTCAACTTTTACTTAACTTCAACTTCAACTTCAACTTCAATTTCAAATTCAACTTCAACTTCAAATTCAACTTCAACTTCAACTTCAACTTCAAATTCAACTTCAACTTCAACTTCAACTTCAACTTAAAATTCAACTTCAACTTCAACTTCAACTTCAACTTCAACTTAAAATTCAACTTCAACTTCAACTTCAACTTCAACTTCAACTTCAAATTCAACTTCAACTTCAACTTCAACTTTTACTTAACTTCAACTTCAACTTCAACTTCAACTTCAACTTCAAATTCAACTTCAACTTCAACTTCAACTTCAACTTTTAATTAACTTCAACTTCAACTTCAACTTCAACTTTTACTTAACTTCAACTTCAACTTCAACTTCAATTTCAAATTCAACTTCAACTTCAAATTCAACTTCAACTTCAACTTCAACTTCAACTTCAAATTCAACTTCAACTTCAACTTCAACTTCAACTTAAAATTCAACTTCAACTTCAACTTCAACTTTTACTTAACTTCAAATTCCACTTCAACTTCAACTTCAACTTCAAATTCAACTTCAACTTCAACTTCAACTTCAAACTCAACTTCAACTTCAACTTCAACTTTTACTTAACTTCAACTTCAACTTCAACTTCAACTTCAACTTCAACTTCAACTTCAACTTCAACTTCAACTTCAACTTCAACTTCAACTTAATATTTAACTTCAACTTCAAATTCAACTTCAAATTCAACTTCAACTTCAAAATAACTTCAATTTCAACATTAACTTCAACCTCAACTTTAACTTCAACTTCAATTTCAACTTCAACTTCAACTTCAATTTCAACTTCAACTTCAACTTCAACTTTCACTTCAACTGCAAATTCAACTTCAACTTCAACTTCAACATTTACTAATCTTCAACTTCAACTTCAACTTCAAATTCAACTTCAATTTCAACGTCAACTTCAACTTCAACTTCAATTTCAATTTAAAATTCAACTTCAACTTCAACTTCAACTTCAACTTCAACTTAATATTTAACTTCAACTTCAACTTCAACTTCAAATTCAACTTCAACTTCAACTTCAACTTTTACTTAACTTCAACTTCAACTTCAACTTCAACTTCAAATTCAACTTCAACTTCAACTTCAACTTTTAATTAACTTCAAATTCAACTTCAACTTCAATTTCAACTTCAACTTCAACTCAAATTGAAATTTAACTTCAACTTCAACTGCAATTTTAGCTCCAACTTCAACTTCAAATTTCTTTTCAACTTCAATTTTAATCTCAACTTCACTTCAACTTCGACTTTCACTTTAACTTCAACTTCAACTTCAATTACAAATTCAACTTCAAACTCAACTTCAACTTCAACTTCAACTTTAACTTTTACTTAACTTCCACTTCAACTTAAAATTCAACTTCAACTTCAACTTTTACTTAACTTCAACTTCAAATTCAACTTCAAATTCAACTTCAACTTCAACTTCATCTTCAACTTCAACTTTTACTTAACTTCAACTTCAACTTCAACTTTAAATTCAACTTCAAAATCAACTTCAACTTCAACTTCAACTTTTACTTAACTTCAATTTCAACTTCAACTTCAAATTCAACTTCAACTTCAACTTAAAATTCAACTTCAACTTCAACTTCAACTTCAACTTCAAATTCAACTTCAACTTCAACTTCAACTTAAAATTCAACTTCAAATTCAACTTCAACTTCAACTTCAACTTCAACTTTAACTTCAACTTAAAATTCAACTTCAACTTCAACTTCAACTTTAACTTTTACTTAACTTCCACTTCAACTTAAAATTCAACTTCAACTTCAACTTTTACTTAACTTCAACTTCAAATTCAACTTCAAATTCAACTTCAACTTCAACTTCATCTTCAACTTCAACTTTTACTTAACTTCAACTTCAACTTCAACTTCAACTTTAAATTCAACTTCAAAATCAACTTCAACTTCAACTTCAACTTTTACTTAACTTCAACTTCAACTTCAACTTCAACTTCAAATTCAACTTCAACTTCAACTTCAAATTCAACTTCAACTTCAACTTCAACTTCAAATTCAACTTCAAATTCAACTTCAACTTCAACTTCAACTTCAACTTAAAATTCAACTTCAAATTCAACTTCAACTTCAACTTCAACTTCAACTTTAACTTCAACTTAAAATTCAACTTCAACTTCAACTTCAACTTCAAATTCAACTTCAACTTCAACTTCAACTTCAACTTCAACTGCAACTTAAAATTCAACTTCAACTTCAACTTCAACTTCAACTTCAACTTAAAATTCAACTTCAACTTCAACTTCAACTTCAACTTCAACTTCAACTTCAACTTCAACTTCAACTTCAATTTCAACTTCAACTTCAACTTAATATTTAACTTCAACTTCAAATTCAACTTCAAATTCAACTTCAAATTCAACTTCAACTTCAAAATAACTTCAACTTCAACATTAACTTCAACCTCAACTTTAACTTCAACTTCAATTTCAACTTCAACTTCAACTTCAACTTTCACTTCAACTGCAAATTCAACTTCAACTTCAACTTCAACTTAAAATTCAACTTCAACTTCAACTTCAACTTCAACTTCAACTTCAACTTCAAATTCAACTTCAACTTCAACTTCAACTTTTACTTAACTTCAACTTCAACTTCAACTTCAACTTCAAATTCAACTTCAACTTCAACTTCAACTTTTACTTAACTTCAACTTCAATTTCAACTTCAACTTCAACTTCAACTTCAACTTAAACTTAAACTTCAACTTATAATTCAACTTCAACTTCAATTTCAACTTCAACTTCAACTTCAACTTCAACTTAAAATTCAACTTCAACTTCAACTTCAACTTCAACTTCAACTTCAAATTCAACTTCAACTTCAACTTCAACTTTTACTTAACTTCAACTTCAACTTCAACTTCAACTTCAACTTCAACTTCAAATTCAACTTCAACTTCAACTTCAACTTCAACTTTTAATTAACTTCAACTTCAACTTCAACTTCAACTTTTACTTAACTTCATCTTCAACTTCAACTTCAATTTCAAATTCAACTTCAACTTCAAATTCAACTTCAACTTCAACTTCAACTTCAACTTCAACTTCAACTTCAAATTCAACTTCAACTTCAACTTCAACTTCAACTTAAAATTCAACTTCAACTTCAACTTCAACTTTTACTTAACTTCAAATTCCACTTCAACTTCAAATTCGACTTCAAATTCAACTTCAACTTCAAATTCAAATTCAACTTCAACTTCAACTTCAACTTCAAACTCAACTTCAACTTCAACTTCAACTTTTACTTAACTTCAACTTCAACTTCAACTTCAACTTCAACTTCAACTTCAACTTCAACTTCAACTTCAACTTCAACTTCAACTTCAACTTCAACTTAATATTTAACTTCAACTTCAAATTCAACTTCAAATTCAACTTCAACTTCAAAATAACTTCAACTTCAACATTAACTTCAACCTCAACTTTAACTTCAACTTCAATTTCAACTTCAACTTCAACTTCAACTTTCACTTCAACTGCAAATTCAACTTCAACTTCAACTTCAAATTCAACTTCAATTTCAACGTCAACTTCAACTTCAACTTCAATTTCAATTTAAAATTCAACTTCAACTTCAACTTCAACTTCAACTTCAACTTAATATTTAACTTCAACTTCAACTTCAACTTCAAATTCAACTTCAACTTCAACTTCAACTTTTACTTAACTTCAACTTCAACTTCAACTTCAATTTCAACGTCAACTTCAACTTCAACTTCAATTTCAATTTAAAATTCAACTTCAACTTCAACTTCAACTTCAACTTCAACTTAATATTTAACTTCAACATTAACTTCAACCTCAACTTTAACTTCAACTTCAATTTCAACTTCAACTTCAACTTCAACTTTCACTTCAACTGCAAATTCAACTTCAACTTCAACTTCAAATTCAACTTCAATTTCAACGTCAACTTCAACTTCAACTTCAATTTCAATTTAAAATTCAACTTCAACTTCAACTTCAACTTCAACTTCAACTTAATATTTAACTTCAACTTCAACTTCAACTTCAAATTCAACTTCAACTTCAACTTCAACTTTTACTTAACTTCAACTTCAAATTCAACTTCAACTTCAACTTCAACTTTTAATTAACTTCAACTTCAACTTCAACTTCAATTTCAAATTCAACTTCAACTTCAACTTCAACTTCAACTACAACTTCAACTTCAACTTAAAATTCAACTTCAACTTCAACTTAAAATTCAACTTCAACTTAAAATTCAACTTCAACTTCAACTTCAACTTCAACTTCAACTTCAAATTCAACTTCAACTTCAACTTCAACTTTTACTTAACTTCAACTTCAACTTCAACTTCAACTTCAACTTCAACTTTTACTTAACTTCAACATCAACTTCAACTTCAACTTCAAATTCAACTTCAAATTCAACTTCAACTTCAATTTCAACTTCAACTTCAACTTCAACTTTCACTTCAACTGCAAATTCAACTTCAACTTCAACTTCAACTTCAACATTTACTTATCTTCAACTTCAACTTCAACTTCAAATTCAACTTCAATTTCAACGTCAACTTCAACTTCAACTTCAATTTCAATTTAAAATTCAACTTCAACTTCAACTTCAACTTCAACTTCAACTTCAACTTCAACTTCAACTTCAACTTCAACTTCAACTTCAACTTCAACTTAATATTTAACTTCAACTTCAAATTCAACTTCAACTTCAACTTCAACTTCAACTTCAACTTAAAATTCAACTTCAACTTCAACTTCAACTTCAACTTCAACTTCAAATTCAACTTCAACTTCAACTTCAACTTTTACTTAACTTCAACTTCAACTTCAACTTCAACTTCAAATTCAACTTCAACTTCAACTTCAACTTTTACTTAACTTCAACTTCAACTTCAACTTCAATTTCAACTTCAACTTCAACTTCAACTTCAACTTCAACTTCAACTTAAACTTCAACTTCAACTTATAATTCAACTTCAAATTCAATTTCAACTTCAACTTCAAATTAAAATTCAACTTCAACTTCAACTTGAACTTCAACTTCAACTTCAAATTCAACTTCAACTTCAACTTCAACTTCAACTTCAACTTCAACTTAAAATTCAACTTCAACTTCAACTTCAACTTCAACTTCAACTTCAAATTCAACTTCAACTTCAACTTCAACTTTTACTTAACTTCAACTTCAACTTCAACTTCAACTTCAACTTCAAATTCAACTTCAACTTCAACTTCAACTTCAACTTTTAATTAACTTCAACTTCAACTTCAACTTCAACTTTTACTTAACTTCAACTTCAACTTCAACTTCAATTTCAAATTCAACTTCAACTTCAAATTCAACTTCAACTTCAACTTCAACTTCAACTTCAAATTCAACTTCAACTTCAACTTCAACTTCAACTTAAAATTCAACTTCAACTTCAACTTCAACTTTTACTTAACTTCAAATTCCACTTCAACTTCAAATTCGACTTCAAATTCAACTTCAACTTCAAATTCAACTTCAACTTCAATTTCAACTTCAACTTCAACTTCAACTTCAAATTCAACTTCAACTTCAACTTCAACTTCAAACTCAACTTCAACTTCAACTTCAACTTTTACTTAACTTCAACTTCAACTTCAACTTCAACTTCAACTTCAACTTCAACTTCAACTTCAACTTCAACTTCAACTTCAACTTCAACTTAATATTTAACTTCAACTTCAAATTCAACTTCAAATTCAACTTCAAATTCAACTTCAAATTCAACTTCAACTTCAAATAACTTCAATTTCAACATTAACTTCAACCTCAACTTTAACTTCAACTTCAATTTCAACTTCAACTTCAACTTCAACTTTCACTTCAACTGCAAATTCAACTTCAACTTCAACTTCAACATTTACTAATCTTCAACTTCAACTTCAACTTCAAATTCAACTTCAATTTCAACGTCAACTTCAACTTCAACTTCAATTTCAATTTAAAATTCAACTTCAACTTCAACTTCAACTTCAACTTCAACTTAATATTTAACTTCAACTTCAACTTCAACTTCAAATTCAACTTCAACTTCAACTTCAACTTTTACTTAACTTCAACTTCAACTTCAACTTCAACTTCAAATTCAACTTCAACTTCAACTTCAACTTTTAATTAACTTCAATTTCAACTTCAACTTCAATTTCAACTTCAACTTCAACTCAAATTGAAATTTAACTTCAACTTCAACTGCAATTTTAGCTCCAACTTCAACTTCAAATTTCTTTTCAACTTCAATTTTAATCTCAACTTCACTTCAACTTCGACTTTCACTTTAACTTCAACTTCAACTTCAATTACAAATTCAACTTCAAACTCAACTTCAACTTCAACTTCAACTTTAACTTTTACTTAACTTCCACTTCAACTTAAAATTCAACTTCAACTTCAACTTTTACTTAACTTCAACTTCAAATTCAACTTCAAATTCAACTTCAACTTCAACTTCATCTTCAACTTCAACTTTTACTTAACTTCAACTTCAACTTCAACTTTAAATTCAACTTCAAAATCAACTTCAACTTCAACTTCAATTTTTACTTAACTTCAATTTCAACTTCAACTTCAAATTCAACTTCAACTTCAACTTAAAATTCAACTTCAACTTCAACTTCAACTTCAACTTCAAATTCAACTTCAAATTCAACTTCAACTTCAACTTCAACTTCAACTTTAACTTCAACTTAAAATTCAACTTCAACTTCAACTTCAACTTCAAATTCAACTTCAACTTCAACTTCAACTTCAACTTCAACTTCAACTGCAACTTAAAATTCAACTTCAACTTCAACTTCAACTTCAACTTCAACTTAAAATTCAACTTCAACTTCAACTTCAACTTCAACTTCAACTTCAACTTCAACTTCAACTTCAACTTAATATTTAACTTCAACTTCAAATTCAACTTCAAATTCAACTTCAACTTCAAAATAACTTCAACTTCAACATTAACTTCAACCTCAACTTTAACTTCAACTTCAATTTCAACTTCAACTTCAACTTCATCTTCAACTTCAACTTTTACTTAACTTCAACTTCAACTTCAACTTCAACTTTAAATTCAACTTCAAAATCAACTTCAACTTCAACTTCAACTTTTACTTAACTTCAACTTCAACTTCAACTTCAAATTCAACTTCAACTTCAACTTAAAATTCAACTTCAACTTCAACTTCAAATTCAACTTCAACTTCAACTTCAACTTAAAATTCAACTTCAAATTCAACTTCAACTTCAACTTCAACTTCAACTTCAACTTTAACTTCAACTTAAAATTCAACTTCAACTTCAACTTCAACTTCAAATTCAACTTCAACTTCAACTTCAACTTCAACTTCAACTTCAACTGCAACTTAAAATTCAACTTCAACTTCAACTTCAACTTCAACTTCAACTTAAAATTCAACTTCAACTTCAACTTCAACTTCAACTTCAACTTCAACTTCAACTTCAACTTCAACTTCAACTTCAAATTCAACTTAATATTTAACTTCAACTTCAAATTCAACTTCAAATTCAACTTCAAATTCAACTTCAACTTCAAAATAACTTCAACTTCAACATTAACTTCAACCTCAACTTTAACTTCAACTTCAATTTCAACTTCAACTTCAACTTCAACTTTCACTTCAACTGCAAATTCAACTTCAACTTCAACTTCAACTTCAACATTTACTTATCTTCAACTTCAACTTCAACTTCAAATTCAACTTCAATTTCAACGTCAACTTCAACTTCAACTTCAATTTCAATTTAAAATTCAACTTCAACTTCAACTTCAACTTCAACTTCAACTTCAACTTCAACTTCAACTTCAACTTCAACTTCAACTTCAACTTCAACTTCAACTTCAACTTCAACTTAATATTTAACTTCAACTTCAAATTCAACTTCAACTTCAACTTCAACTTCAACTTCAACTTAAAATTCAACTTCAACTTCAACTTCAACTTCAACTTCAACTTCAACTTCAACTTCAAATTCAACTTCAACTTCAACTTCAACTTTTACTTAACTTCAACTTCAACTTCAACTTCAACTTCAAATTCAACTTCAACTTCAACTTCAACTTTTACTTAACTTCAACTTCAACTTCAACTTCAATTTCAACTTCAACTTCAACTTCAACTTCAACTTCAATTTCAACTTAAACTTCAACTTCAACTTATAATTCAACTTCAACTTCAACTTCAACTTAATATTTAACTTCAACTTCAAATTCAACTTCAACTTCAACTTCAACTTCAACTTCAACTTCAACTTCAACTTCAACTTCAACTTAAAATTCAACTTCAACTTCAACTTCAACTTCAACTTCAACTTCAAATTCAACTTCAACTTCAACTTCAACTTTTACTTAACTTTAACTTCAACTTCAACTTCAACTTCAAATTCAACTTCAACTTCAACTTCAACTTTTACTTAACTTCAACTTCAACTTCAACTTCAATTTCAACTTCAACTTCAACTTCAACTTCAACTTCAATTTCAACTTAAACTTCAACTTCAACTTATAATTCAACTTCAACTTCAATTTCAACTTCAACTTCAACTTCAAACTCAACTTCAACTTCAACTTCAATTTTTACTTAACTTCAACTTCAACTTCAACTTCAACTTCAACTTCAACTTCAACTTCAACTTCAACTTCAACTTCAACTTCAACTTAATATTTAACTTCAACTTCAAATTCAACTTCAAATTCAACTTCAACTTCAAAATAACTTCAACTTCAACATTAACTTCAACCTCAACTTTAACTTCAACTTCAATTTCAACTTCAACTTCAACTTCAACTTCAACTTCAACTTAATATTTAACTTCAACTTCAACTTCAACTTCAAATTCAACTTCAACTTCAACTTCAACTTTTACTTAACTTCAACTTCAACTTCAACTTCAACTTCAAATTCAACTTCAACTTCAACTTCAACTTTTAATTAACTTCAACTTCAACTTCAACTTCAATTTCAAATTCAACTTCAACTTCAACTTCAACTTCAACTACAACTTCAACTTCAACTTAAAATTCAACTTCAACTTCAACTTAAAATTCAACTTCAACTTAAAATTCAACTTCAACTTCAACTTCAACTTCAACTTCAACTTCAAATTCAACTTCAACTTCAACTTCAACTTTTACTTAACTTCAACTTCAACTTCAACTTCAACTTCAACTTTTACTTAACTTCAACATCAACTTCAACTTCAACTTCAAATTCAACTTCAAATTCAACTTCAACTTCAAAATAACTTCAACTTCAACATTAACTTCAACCTCAACTTTAACTTCAACTTCAATTTCAACTTCAACTTCAACTTCAACTTTCACTTCAACTGCAAATTCAACTTCAACTTCAACTTCAACTTCAACATTTACTTATCTTCAACTTCAACTTCAACTTCAAATTCAACTTCAATTTCAACGTCAACTTCAACTTCAACTTCAATTTCAATTTAAAATTCAACTTCAACTTCAACTTCAACTTCAACTTCAACTTCAACTTCAACTTCAACTTCAACTTCAACTTCAACTTCAACTTCAACTTCAACTTCAACTTAATATCTAACTTCAACTTCAAATTCAACTTCAACTTCAACTTCAACTTCAACTTCAACTTAAAATTCAACTTCAACTTCAACTTCAACTTCAACTTCAACTTCAAATTCAACTTCAACTTCAACTTCAACTTTTACTTAACTTCAACTTCAACTTCAACTTCAACTTCAAATTCAACTTCAACTTCAACTTCAACTTTTACTTAACTTCAACTTCAACTTCAACTTCAATTTCAACTTCAACTTCAACTTCAACTTCAACTTCAACTTCAACTTAAACTTCAACTTCAACTTATAATTCAACTTCAACTTCAATTTCAACTTCAACTTCAAATTAAAATTCAACTTCAACTTCAACTTGAACTTCAACTTCAACTTCAAATTCAACTTCAACTTCAACTTCAACTTCAACTTCAACTTCAACTTAAAATTCAACTTCAACTTCAACTTCAACTTCAACTTCAACTTCAAATTCAATTTCAACTTCAACTTCAACTTTTACTTAACTTCAACTTCAACTTCAACTTCAACTTCAACTTCAAATTCAACTTCAACTTCAACTTCAACTTCAACTTTTAATTAACTTCAACTTCAACTTCAACTTCAACTTTTACTTAACTTCAACTTCAACTTCAACTTCAATTTCAAATTCAACTTCAACTTCAAATTCAACTTCAACTTCAACTTCAACTTCAAATTCAACTTCAACTTCAACTTCAACTTCAACTTCAACTTCAACTTAAAATTCAACTTCAACTTCAACTTCAACTTTTACTTAACTTCAAATTCCACTTCAACTTCAAATTCGACTTCAAATTCAACTTCAACTTCAAATTCAACTTCAACTTCAATTTCAACTTCAACTTCAACTTCAACTTCAAATTCAACTTCAACTTCAACTTCAACTTCAAACTCAACTTCAACTTCAACTTCAACTTTTACTTAACTTCAACTTCAACTTCAACTTCAACTTCAACTTCAACTTCAACTTCAACTTCAACTTCAACTTCAACTTCAACTTCAACTTAATATTTAACTTCAACTTCAAATTCAACTTCAAATTCAACTTCAAATTCAACTTCAAATTCAACTTCAACTTCAAAATAACTTCAATTTCAACATTAACTTCAACCTCAACTTTAACTTCAACTTCAATTTCAACTTCAACTTCAACTTCAACTTTCACTTCAACTGCAAATTCAACTTCAACTTCAACTTCAACATTTACTAATCTTCAACTTCAACTTCAACTTCAAATTCAACTTCAATTTCAACGTCAACTTCAACTTCAACTTCAATTTCAATTTAAAATTCAACTTCAACTTCAACTTCAACTTCAACTTCAACTTAATATTTAACTTCAACTTCAACTTCAACTTCAAATTCAACTTCAACTTCAACTTCAACTTTTACTTAACTTCAACTTCAACTTCAACTTCAACTTCAAATTCAACTTCAACTTCAACTTCAACTTTTAATTAACTTCAATTTCAACTTCAACTTCAACTCAAATTGAAATTTAACTTCAACTTCAACTGCAATTTTAGCTCCAACTTCAACTTCAAATTTCTTTTCAACTTCAATTTTAATCTCAACTTCACTTCAACTTCGACTTTCACTTTAACTTCAACTTCAACTTCAATTACAAATTCAACTTCAAACTCAACTTCAACTTCAACTTCAACTTTAACTTTTACTTAACTTCCACTTCAACTTAAAATTCAACTTCAACTTCAACTTTTACTTAACTTCAACTTCAAATTCAACTTCAAATTCAACTTCAACTTCAACTTCATCTTCAACTTCAACTTTTACTTAACTTCAACTTCAACTTCAACTTTAAATTCAACTTCAAAATCAACTTCAACTTCAACTTCAACTTTTACTTAACTTCAATTTCAACTTCAACTTCAAATTCAACTTCAACTTCAACTTAAAATTCAACTTCAACTTCAACTTCAACTTCAACTTCAAATTCAACTTCAACTTCAACTTCAACTTCAAATTCAACTTCAAATTCAACTTCAACTTCAACTTCAACTTCAACTTTAACTTCAACTTAAAATTCAACTTCAACTTCAACTTCAACTTCAAATTCAACTTCAACTTCAACTTCAACTTCAACTTCAACTTCAACTGCAACTTAAAATTCAACTTCAACTTCAACTTCAACTTCAACTTAAAATTCAACTTCAACTTCAACTTCAACTTCAACTTCAACTTCAACTTCAACTTCAACTTCAACTTAATATTTAACTTCAACTTCAAATTCAACTTCAAATTCAACTTCAACTTCAAAATAACTTCAACTTCAACATTAACTTCAACCTCAACTTTAACTTCAACTTCAATTTCAACTTCAACTTCAACTTCATCTTCAACTTCAACTTTTACTTAACTTCAACTTCAACTTCAACTTCAACTTTAAATTCAACTTCAAAATCAACTTCAACTTCAACTTCAACTTTTACTTAACTTCAACTTCAACTTCAACTTCAAATTCAACTTCAACTTCAACTTAAAATTCAACTTCAACTTCAACTTCAAATTCAACTTCAACTTCAACTTCAACTTAAAATTCAACTTCAAATTCAACTTCAACTTCAACTTCAACTTCAACTTCAACTTTAACTTCAACTTAAAATTCAACTTCAACTTCAACTTCAACTTCAAATTCAACTTCAACTTCAACTTCAACTTCAACTTCAACTGCAACTTAAAATTCAACTTCAACTTCAACTTCAACTTCAACTTCAACTTAAAATTCAACTTCAACTTCAACTTCAACTTCAACTTCAACTTCAACTTCAACTTCAACTTCAACTTCAAATTCAACTTAATATTTAACTTCAACTTCAAATTCAACTTCAAATTCAACTTCAAATTCAACTTCAACTTCAAAATAACTTCAACTTCAACATTAACTTCAACCTCAACTTTAACTTCAACTTCAATTTCCACTTCAACTTCAACTTCAACTTTCACTTCAACTGCAAATTCAACTTCAACTTCAACTTCAACTTCAACATTTACTTATCTTCAACTTCAACTTCAACTTCAAATTCAACTTCAATTTCAACGTCAACTTCAACTTCAACTTCAATTTCAATTTAAAATTCAACTTCAACTTCAACTTCAACTTCAACTTCAACTTCAACTTCAACTTCAACTTCAACTTCAACTTCAACTTCAACTTCAACTTCAACTTCAACTTCAACTTCAACTTAATATTTAACTTCAACTTCAAATTCAACTTCAACTTCAACTTCAACTTCAACTTCAACTTAAAATTCAACTTCAACTTCAACTTCAACTTCAACTTCAACTTCAACTTCAACTTCAAATTCAACTTCAACTTCAACTTCAACTTTTACTTAACTTCAACTTCAACTTCAACTTCAACTTCAAATTCAACTTCAACTTCAACTTCAACTTTTACTTAACTTCAACTTCAACTTCAACTTCAATTTCAACTTCAACTTCAACTTCAACTTCAACTTCAATTTCAACTTAAACTTCAACTTCAACTTATAATTCAACTTCAACTTCAATTTCAACTTCAACTTCAACTTCAACTTCAACTTTTAATTAACTTCAACTTCAACTTCAACTTCAACTTTTACTTAACTTCAACTTCAACTTCAACTTCAACTTCAATTTCAAATTCAACTTCAACTTCAACTTCAACTTCAACTTCAACTTCAAATTCAACTTCAACTTCAACTTCAAATTCAAATTCAACTTCAAATTCAACTTCAACTTCAACTTCAACTTAAAATTCAACTTCAACTTCAACTTCAACTTTTACTTAACTTCAAATTCAACTTCAACTTCAAATTCGACTTCAAATTCAACTTCAACTTCAAATTCAACTTCAACTTCAATTTCAACTTCAACTTCAACTTAAAATTCAACTTCAACTTCAACTTCAACTTCAACTTCAACTTCAAATTCAACTTCAACTTCAACTTCAACTTTTACTTAACTTCAACTTCAACTTCAACTTCAACTTCAACTTCAACTTAATATTTAACTTCAACTTCAAATTCAACTTCAACTTCAAAATAACTTCAACTTCAACATTAACTTCAACCTCAACTTTAACTTCAACTTCAATTTCAACTTCAACTTCAACTTCAACTTTCACTTCAACTGCAAATTCAACTTCAACTTCAACTTCAACATTTACTTATCTTCAACTTCAACTTCAACTTCAAATTCAACTTCAATTTCAACGTCAACTTCAACTTCAACTTCAATTTCAATTTAAAATTCAACTTCAACTTCAACTTCAACTTCAACTTAATATTTAACTTCAACTTCAAATTCATCTTCAACTTCAACTTCAACTTCAACTTCAACTTAAAATTCAACTTCAACTTCAACTTCAACTTCAACTTCAACTTCAACTTCAAATTCAACTTCAACTTCAACTTCAACTTTTACTTAACTTCAACTTCAACTTCAACTTCAAATTTTAATTAACTTCAACTTCAACTTCAACTTCAATTTCAAATTCAACTTCCACTTCAACTTCAACTTCAACTTCAACTTCAACTTCAACTTCAACTTCAACTTCAAATTCAACTTAATATTTAACTTCAACTTCAAATTCAACTTCAAATTCAACTTCAACTTCAAAATAACTTCAACTTCAACATTAACTTCAACATCAACTTCAACTTCAATTTCAAATTCAACTTCAACTTCAACTTCAACTTCAACTTCAATTTAAAATTCAACTTCAACTTCAATTTCAACTTCAAATTCAACTTCAACTTCAACTTCAACTTCAACTTCAACTTCAACTTCAACTTCAACTTCAACTTCAACTTCAACTTCAATTTCAACTTCAACTTCAACATCAACTTAGACTTCAACTTCAACTTCAATTTCAACTTCAACTTCAACTTCAACTTAAAATTCAACTTCAACTTCAACTTCAACTTCAACATCAACTTCAACTTCAACTTTTACTTAACTTCAACTTCAACTTCAACTTCAACTTCAATTTCAAATTCAACTTCAACTTCAACTTCAACTTCAACTTCAACTTCAAATTCAACTTCAAATTCAACTTCAACTTCAACTTCAACTTCAACTTAAAATTCAACTTCAACTTCAAGTTCAACTTTTACTTAACTTCAACTTCAACTTCAACTTCAACTTCAACTTCAACTTCAACTTCAACTTCAACTTCAAATTCAACTTCAACTTCAACTTCAACTTCAACTTCAACTTCATCTTTTACTTAACTTCAACTTCAACTTAAACTTCAACTTCAAATTCAACTTCAAATTCAACTTCAACTTCAACTTCAACTTCAACTTAAAATTCAACTTCAACTTCAACTTCAACTTCAACTTTTACTTAACTTCAACTTCAACTTCAACTTCAAATTCGACTTCAAATTCAACTTCAACTTCAAATTCAACTTCAACTTCAATTTCAACTTCAACTTCAACTCAAATTGAAATTTAACTTCAACTTCAACTTCAACTTCAACTGCAATTTTAGCTCCAACTTCAACTTCAAATTTCTTTTCAACTTCAATTTTAATCTCAACTTCACCTCAACTTCGACTTTCACTTTAACTTCAACTACAACTTCAATTACAAATTCAACTTCAAACTCAACTTCAACTTCAACTTCAACTTCAAATTCAACTTCAACTGCAACTTCAACTTCAACTTCAACTTCATCTTTTACTTAACTTCAACTTCAACTTAAACTTCAACTTCAAATTCAACTTCAAATTCAACTTCAACTTCAACTTCAACTTCAACTTCAACTTCAACTTAAAATTCAACTTCAACTTCAACTTCAACTTCAACTTTTACTTAACTTCAACTTCAACTTCAACTTCAAATTCGACTTCAAATTCAACTTCAACTTCAAATTCAACTTCAACTTCAATTTCAACTTCAACTTCAACTCAAATTGAAATTTAACTTCAACTTCAACTTCAACTTCAACTGCCATTATAGCTCCAACTTCAACTTCAAATTTATTTTCAACTTCAATTTTAATCTCAACTTCACTTCAACTTCGACTTTCACTTTAACTTCAACTTCAACTTCAATTACAAATTCAACTTCAAACTCAACTTCAACTTCAACTTCAACTTTAACTTTTACTTAACTTCCACTTCAACTTAAAATTCAACTTAAACTTCAACTTTTACTTAACTTCAACTTCAAATTCAACTTCAAATTCAACTTCAACTTCAACTTCATCTTCAACTTCAACTTTTACTTAACTTCAACTTCAACTTTAAATTCAACTTCAAAATCAACTTCAACTTCAACTTCAACTTTTACTTAACTTCAACTTCAACTTCAACTTCAAATTCAACTTCAACTTCAACTTCAAATTCAACTTCAACTTCAACTTCAACTTCAAATTCAACTTCAAATTCAACTTCAACTTCAACTTCAACTTCAACTTAAAATTCAACTTCAAATTCAACTTCAACTTCAACTTCAACTTCAACTTTAACTTCAACTTAAAATTCAACTTCAACTTCAACTTCAACTTCAAATTCAACTTCAACTTCAACTTCAACTTCAACTTCAACTTCAACTGCAACTTAAAATTCAACTTCAACTTCAACTTCAACTTCAACTTCAACTTAAAATTCAACTTCAACTTCAACTTCAACTTCAACTTCAACTTCAACTTCAACTTCAACTTCAACTTCAATTTCAACTTCAACTTTAACTTAATATTTAACTTCAACTTCAAATTCAACTTCAAATTCAACTTCAACTTCAAAATAACTTCAACTTCAACATTAACTTCAACCTCAACTTTAACTTCAACTTCAATTTCAACTTCAACTTCAACTTCAATTTTCACTTCAACTGCAAATTCAACTTCAACTTCAACTTCAACTTAAAATTCAACTTCAACTTCAACTTCAACTTCAACTTCAACTTCAACTTCAAATTCAACTTCAACTTCAACTTCAACTTTTACTTAACTTCAACTTCAACTTCAACTTCAACTTCAAATTCAACTTCAACTTCAACTTCAACTTTTACTTAACTTCAACTTCAACTTCAACTTCAATTTCAACTTCAACTTCAACTTCAACTTCAACTTCAACTTCAACTTATAAATCAACTTCAACTTCAATTTCAACTTCAACTTCAACTTCAACTTCAACTTAAAATTCAACTTCAACTTCAACTTCAACTTCAACTTCAAATTCAACTTCAACTTCAACTTCAACTTTTCCTTAACTTCAACTTCAACTTCAACTTCAATTTCAAATTCAACTTCAACTTCAATTTCAACTTCAACTTCAACTTCAAATTCAACTTCAACTTCAACTTCAACTTCAACTTAAAATTCAACTTCAACTTCAACTTCAACTTTTACTTAACTTCAAATTCAACTTCAACTTCAAATTCGACTTCAAATTCAACTTCAACTTCAAATTCAACTTCAACTTCAATTTCAACTTCAACTTCAACTTCAACTTCAAATTCAACTTCAACTTCAACTTCAACTTCAAATTCAACTTCAACTTCAACTTCAACTTTTACTTAACTTCAACTTCAACTTCAACTTCAACTTCAACTTCAACTTCAACTTCAACTTAATATTTAACTTCAACTTCAAATTCAACTTCAAATTCAACTTCAACTTCAAAATAACTTCAACTTCAACATTAACTTCAACCTCAACTTTAACTTCAACTTCAATTTCAACTTCAACTTCAACTTCAAATTCAACTTCAATTTCAATGTCAACTTCAACTTCAACTTCAATTTCAATTTAAAATTCAACTTCAACTTCAACTTCAACTTCAACTTCAACTTCAACTTAATATTTAACTTCAACTTCAAATTCAACTTCAACTTCAACTTCAACTTAAAATTCAACTTCAACTTCAACTTCAACTTCAACTTCAACTTCAAATTCCACTTCAACTTCAAATTCAACTTCAACTTCAACTTTTAATTAACTTCAACTTCAACTTCAACTTCAATTTCAAATTCAACTTCAACTTCAACTTCAACTTCAACTACAACTTCAACTTCAACTTAAAATTCAACTTCAACTTCAACTTCAACTTAAAATTCAACTTCAACTTAAAATTCAACTTCAACTTCAACTTCAACTTCAACTTCAACTTCAAATTCAACTTCAACTTCAACTTCAACTTTTACTTAACTTCAACTTCAACTTCAACTTCAACTTCAAATTCAACTTCAACTTCAACTTCAACTTCAACTTTTACTTAACTTCAACATCAACTTCAACTTCAACTTCAAATTCAACTTCAATTTCAAATTCAACTTCAACTTCAACTTCAACTTCAACTTAAAATTCAACTTCAACTTCAACTTCAACTTCAACTTTTACTTAACTTCAACTTCAACTTCAACTTCAAATTCGATTTCAAATTCAACTTCAACTTCAAATTCAACTTCAACTTCAATTTCAACTTCAACTTCAACTCAAATTGAAATTTAACTTCAACTTCAACTTCAACTTCAACTGCAATTTTAGCTCCAACTTCAACTTCAAATTTCTTTTCAACTTCAATTTTAATCTCAACTTCACTTCAACTTCGACTTTCACTTTAACTTCAACTTCAACTTCAATTACAAATTCAACTTCAAACTCAACTTCAACTTCAACTTCAACTTTAACTTTTACTTAACTTCCACTTCAACTTAAAATTCAACTTCAACTTCAACTTTTACTTAACTTCAACTTCAAATTCAACTTCAAATTCAACTTCAACTTCAACTTCATCTTCAACTTCAACTTTTACTTAACTTCAACTTCAACTTTAAATTCAACTTCAAAATCAACTTCAACTTCAACTTCAACTTTTACTTAACTTCAACTTCAACTTCAACTTCAAATTCAACTTCAACTTCAACTTCAACTTCAAATTCAACTTCAAATTAAACTTCAACTTCAACTTCAACTTCAACTTAAAATTCAACTTCAAATTCAACTTCAACTTCAACTTCAACTTCAACTTTAACTTCAACTTAAAATTCAACTTCAACTTCAACTTCAACTTCAAATTCAACTTCAACTTCAACTTCAACTTCAACTTCAACTTCAACTGCAACTTAAAATTCAACTTCAACTTCAACTTCAACTTCAACTTCAACTTAAAATTCAACTTCAACTTCAACTTCAACTTCAACTTCAACTTCAACTTCAACTTCAACTTCAACTTCAATTTCAACTTCAACTTTAACTTAATATTTAACTTCAACTTCAAATTCAACTTCAAATTCAACTTCAACTTCAAAATAACTTCAACTTCAACATTAACTTCAACCTCAACTTTAACTTCAACTTCAATTTCAACTTCAACTTCAACTTCAATTTTCACTTCAACTGCACATTCAACTTCAACTTCAACTTCAACTTAAAATTCAACTTCAACTTCAACTTCAACTTCAACTTCAACTTCAACTTCAACTTCAACTTCAACTTATAAATCAACTTCAACTTCAATTTCAACTTCAACTTCAACTTCAACTTCAACTTAAAATTCAACTTCAACTTCAACTTCAACTTCAACTTCAACTTTAACTTAATATTTAACTTCAACTTAAAATTCAACTTCAACTTCAACTTCAACTTCAAATTCAACTTCAACTTCAACTTCAACTTCAACTTCAACTTCAACTGCAACTTAAAATTCAACTTCAACTTCAACTTCAACTTCAACTTCAACTTAAAATTCAACTTCAACTTCAACTTCAACTTCAACTTCAACTTCAACTTCAACTTCAACTTCAACTTCAATTTCAACTTCAACTTTAACTTAATATTTAACTTCAAATTCAAATTCAACTTCAAATTCAACTTCAACTTCAAAATAACTTCAACTTCAACATTAACTTCAACCTCAACTTTAACTTCAACTTCAATTTCAAATTCAACTTCAACTTCAATTTTCACTTCAACTGCAAATTCAACTTCAACTTCAACTTCAACTTAAAATTCAACTTCAACTTCAACTTCAACTTCAACTTCAAATTCAACTTCAACTTCAACTTCAACTTTTACTTAACTTCAACATCAACTTCAACTTGAACTTCAAATTCAACTTCAACTTCAACTTCAACTTTTACTTAACTTCAACTTCAACTTCAACTTCAATTTCAACTTCAACTTCAACTTCAACTTCAACTTCAACTTCAACTTATAAATCAACTTCAACTTCAATTTCAACTTCAACTTCAACTTCAACTTCAACTTAAAATTCAACTTCAACTTCAACTTCAACTTCAACTTCAAATTCAACTTCAACTTCAACTTCAACTTTTCCTTAACTTCAACTTCAACTTCAACTTCAACTTCAACTTCAAATTCAACTTCAACTTCAACTTCAACTTCAACTTTTACTTAACTTCAACTTCAACTTCAACTTCAACTTCAATTTCAACTTCAACTTCAACTTCAACTTCAAATTCAACTTCAACTTCAACTTCAACTTTTCCTTAACTTCAACTTCAACTTCAACTTCAACTTCAATTTCAAATTCAACTTCAACTTCAACTTCAAATTCAACTTCAACTTCAACTTCAACTTCAACTTAAAATTCAACTTCAACTTCAACTTCAACTTTTACTTAACTTCAAATTCAACTTCAACTTCAAATTCGACTTCAAATTCAACTTCAACTTCAAATTCAACTTCAACTTCAATTTCAACTTCAACTTCAACTTCAACTTCAAATTCAACTTCAACTTCAACTTCAACTTCAAATTCAACTTCAACTTCAACTTCAACTTTTACTTAACTTCAACTTCAACTTCAACTTCAACTTCAACTTCAACTTCAACTTCAACTTCAACTTCAACTTAATATTTAACTTCAACTTCAAATTCAACTTCAAATTCAACTTCAACTTCAAAATAACTTCAACTTCAACATTAACTTCAACCTCAACTTTAACTTCAACTTCAATTTCAACTTCAACTTCAACTTCAAATTCAACTTCAATTTCAATGTCAACTTCAACTTCAACTTCAATTTCAATTTAAAATTCAACTTCAACTTCAACTTCAACTTCAACTTCAACTTCAACTTAATATTTAACTTCAACTTCAAATTCAACTTCAACTTCAACTTCAACTTCAACTTAAAATTCAACTTCAACTTCAACTTCAACTTCAACTTCAACTTCAAATTCCACTTCAACTTCAAATTCAACTTCAACTTCAACTTAAACTTTTACTTAACTTCAACTTCAACTTCAACTTCAATTTCAAATTCAACTTCAACTTCAACTTCAACTTCAACTTCAATTTCAAATTCAACTTCAACTTCAACTTCAACTTTTAATTAACTTCAACTTCAACTTCAACTTCAATTTCAAATTCAACTTCAACTTCAACTTCAACTTCAACTACAACTTCAACTTCAACTTAAAATTCAACTTCAACTTCAACTTAAAATTCAACTTCAACTTAAAATTCAACTTCAACTTCAACTTCAACTTCAACTTCAACTTCAAATTCAACTTCAACTTCAACTTCAACTTTTACTTAACTTCAACTTCAACTTCAACTTCAACTTCAAATTCAACTTCAACTTCAACTTCAACTTCAACTTTTACTTAACTTCAACATCAACTTCAACTTCAACTTCAAATTCAACTTCAACTTCAAATTCAACTTCAACTTCAACTTCAACTTCAACTTAAAATTCAACTTCAACTTCAACTTCAACTTCAACTTTTACTTAACTTCAACTTCAACTTCAACTTCAAATTCGACTTCAAATTCAACTTCAACTTCAAATTCAACTTCAACTTCAATTTCAACTTCAACTTCAACTCAAATTGAAATTTAACTTCAACTTCAACTTCAACTTCAACTGCAATTTTAGCTCCAACTTCAACTTCAAATTTCTTTTCAACTTCAATTTTAATCTCAACTTCACTTCAACTTCGACTTTCACTTTAACTTCAACTTCAACTTCAATTACAAATTCAACTTCAAACTCAACTTCAACTTCAACTTCAACTTTAACTTTTACTTAACTTCCACTTCAACTTAAAATTCAACTTCAACTTCAACTTTTACTTAACTTCAACTTCAAATTCAACTTCAAATTCAACTTCAACTTCAACTTCATCTTCAACTTCAACTTTTACTTAACTTCAACTTCAACTTTAAATTCAACTTCAAAATCAACTTCAACTTCAACTTCAACTTTTACTTAACTTCAACTTCAACTTCAACTTCAAATTCAACTTCAACTTCAACTTCTAATTCAACTTCAACTTCAACTTCAACTTCAAATTCAACTTCAAATTCAACTTCAACTTCAACTTCAACTTCAACTTAAAATTCAACTTCAAATTCAACTTCAACTTCAACTTCAACTTCAACTTTAACTTCAACTTAAAATTCAACTTCAACTTCAACTTCAACTTTAAATTCAACTTCAACTTCAAC